>PVIW01008675.1:0-58573 GCA_004026585.1 Noctilio leporinus | reverse complement strand
GTGGTCAGGGGAACGGGGTAGGGGGGAGGGAGAGGTAGAGGCAAAGATGGGGAGCAGCTTAGACAAGAACCTAGTATAAAGGAACCATGGACATGGACAACAGGTGGGATTGACTTTGGGGGGAATGGGTGGGTGGGTGGGGGGACAGAGGGGAGCAAAAAGGGGATGGATGTAATACAACAACAATAAAATTAAAAAATAAATAAATAAAAATAAAAATAAAAAAATAAAATTATGCCCCTTGAATGTTCTAACACTTTTAATAAGTCTTAAAATATTCTATTTAAAGTACATATCATTTACTATATCAAACTAAACATAAACATTTTTAAACGTAATTCAAATGTTGTATCTAAAAAGTGAAATAATAGAGAATTAGTTGAATAATTCATAAGGCATCATTGAATTGACATATATGTTGCAAATACTCCAGGAGACTTTTTAATGTAACCTTTATTGTGTTTCTCCATTACCATTTAGTCCCTTTATATCCCCTCCACCCAAAATCACCATAGTCTTGTCCATGTCCTTTCCTCCTTTTTGTTCAATCCCTCCACCCCTGAACGTCCCCCCACTGCCAGCTGTCATCCTGCTCTCCATCTCTGAGTTTGTCCCCCTTTTCCTTGTTCAGATTGTTCATTGGGTTCTACATAGGAATGAAATCACATGGTATTTGTCCTTCTCAGACTGATGTATTTCATTTAGCATAAAGTTCTCCAGGTCAATTCATACTGTTGCAAAGGATAAAATTTTCTTCTTTTCTTTTTAGAGATTTTATTTATTTTTTGGGAGAGGGGACAGGAGAGAAACATCAATGTGTGGTTGCCACTCGAATGGCCGCCAACTAGCGACCTGGCCCACAACCCAGGCATGTGCCCTGACTGGGAATCAAACAGACGACCCTTTATTTTTCGGGCCAGCACTCAATCCACTGAGTCATACCAGTGGATTTCTTCTTTTTTAACGGCCAAGTAGTATTCCATTGTGTACATGTCCCATAGTTGTTTTATCCACTCATCTATTGATGGACACTTGGGCTGCTTCCATATCTTGGTGATTGTAAATAATGCTGCAATGAACTTAGGGTGCTTATGTTGTTTTGAATTAGTGTTTTGGGTTCCTTTGGAAATATTCCCAGAACTGGGTCAAAGGCACATCCATTTTTAACTGTTTGAGGTTTTCTCCATCTTTTTTGGGACCTTCTAAGCTTCCTGGACTTGTGTTCTTTTCCTTCACCAGAAAGTTTTCAGTCATTATTTCTTCAAATTAAGTTCTCAATCCCTTGCTCATTCTCGTCTCCTCTGGTCCTCCCATGATGTGGATGTGCTTTATCCTGTCCAAAATGCTTCTTAAGCTAAAAATCTTTTTTTTCTTTTTGTGCTCTGCCTGGGTGTTTTTTTCTACCTTGACTTCCAAATCACTGATTCAATCCTCTGCTTCGTCTAACCTCCTATTTATTCCTTCCCATTTATTTATTTATTTATTTCAGATATTGCATTCTTTATTTCTGACTGGTCCTTCTCTATGGTTTCTACATCTTTTCCATGGTGTTGAGTATCCTTGTAATCATTACTCTAAACTCTATCTGATAAAGAGCTTGCCTCTATTTTATCTAGCTCTTTCTGAAGAATCTCTTGTTATTTTGGGGGGAGGGGGATCTGTTTCTTTTTCTTCCCATTTTGGCTGCTTCTTAGAACTTGTTTCTCCGTATGAAGTGGATCTTCAAAGGCTGGTGTAGGCTTTTATCAGTCGCTGCTTGTGACTGGCCCTGGCCAACCTGTTTGGCTCTATCAGGGATCCACAGCATTTGGCTCCCTCTGTTGGGCCTGATTGTGTGCATGAAGAGCCAGGCTGTGCACCAATGCAGGCTTTTATCAAAACTGGACCTTAGGGAGGGTCAGCTGAACTCTCATAGAGCTCCTAGAGATCTGCCTTAGTTGTTAAACTAATCAGTGATTTAGCTTCAATACTCAATCAGCAGTTCAGTTTAAGATCCACAGCCATGAGGCCGAGTAACTCCTGCAGGGGGGATACTGCTGCCGCCCAGGCTGATGCCTGAGAAGATGGCTTCTGCAGTATGAGGAATAACTCAGCACAGGGATCCTGGCAGCTGTTCCTTCAGTTCTCTCCCCAGAGCCAACCCCAGGCTCCCTTCAAGTGTCTCTAGTCCACCCTGGGAATCCAAAGTGGCTACAAATGAAATTTTGTATGTTGTTCCTTTAAGAGGCTCTCTGAGTCTCCAGCCATTTCTACCTAGAAGACAAAAACCCTGTTGCTTTTCACAGCTGGATGTTATCTGAGGCTTTTCCAACTCTGGTGCCATAGGTTTGGGAGTCATATTTTTGGGTTTAGACCCCATACTTCTTAGGGGAAACCCCCAGCTGCTGAAATATCCTTCCAGGACTTGAGCTGCCACACATGGGAGCCCAGCCAACTCTACTGCACCTTCTCCACATTCCCTACGAGTCTTATTCTTGATTCTTGTGAAGTTATTTCTTCCGTCTGTCTGTGGTAATAAGGCTTGTCTCTAATTAATGTTCAATTGGTTATTCAAGATGATTTCTCTACAATTTAGTTGTAATTCCAGATTGGTCCTGGGAGGAGTTTAGTGTAGTTTCCACTTACTCCTCAGCCATCTTGGATATCCTCAAGAAAACTTTTTAATCAAATGAGAAAAAACAATAGGTAACAAAATATGAGCAAGAGTTATATTTAATTTAAACAACATGATTGAAACATATATTTATAGAAAAAATAATGGAAATATATACACAACTAATATTGGTGATTATATTTAAGTATTGTATTTTCCCAATTTTCCTTTCCTAATGTTCAAAATTTTATATATTTTCAATAATAAAATATTTCTATAACTGGAAGAAAACATAAAACTGATTTTAAAATGAACTAAAAGTTATGCAATCTTAGAATGTCTAAATTGATATAAAATCGCAAGGAAGCTTGAGCATATGATAGATGCTTGGTAAAAATGAGAAGATAGAAATCCGCCTTCTTCTAGATCTGTAACATGATTAGAATCAGATTTCTATCAAATTCTGGATGATTACCTAATCAGATCATCCCTAGTCAAACTGGAAGTTGCTACTGTGTATTTTTATAGGTATTTCTTTTAAGGGACAAGTTTTTATAGCATGAAGTAGATGTAGCAGGATTTATGAATAGAAGATAAGACTTAAATTATAAGTCAGTGTGTCATAAAATGAGTAAGAATTGGAAAATAAGCTGCTTTATTTGGGCCACTTTTGCTCTTTTTTCTTTTTTATCATAACAGTGGATGAAAAATTCGATGAAAATATCTAAACAGCTTAAATGATACTGAACTACAGTTGGGAAAAATTAACTACAATATAATTAACTTTTAGCAAAAGATAAATATGATGCAATCATTTTGACCAGGAATATTTGTTTTAGAGGTATACATTTATATCTATTAAAATATCTTCACTGTTAATATTAAAACCCTTCATTGTTAATAATTCTAAACTGTTGCTAAACAAGATTATTTTAAGACATGACTTGCTAACTCAATGTTTCTTAGGAATGCTTCTATCATAGTTAAAAGAACTGATTATATTATTTTTTGTATTAAAAGTATACTAATGATATTGCTGAGCTGATATCAGTGTTGCTCCCTAGTTAAAAAATCATATGAACACATTTCTATAGAGTTCTCTGAATGCATATCATGATAAATATAAATATTTTGAAGAAATACCTGACTTATTTATATCCTGTAATGTTTTTCTGCAGCATCTGTTATAGTCACTTACATCTTCTGGTGCTTAATAAATGTGAACTGACTCACTGTTTTTCTGAAATTGATTTTAGAATCATTGTGAATGAGTGCTAAAATAGGAAAATTTATTTGTCTTAAATGATAGCCTTTTGTTCCCCATAATTTTTCTGGAAGAAATTATTTTGGTCATGTAATGCTATAAAAATTGGAGTTGACCCTCCAAATTAATTTATGAATTGAATGTAATTTAAATAAAATGAAAAAGCTATGTCTATGTATATGAAAGCCCAATGATAAAATTTATGTGCTTTGTGTATGTTAACTGTACTTTATAACAAAAATATGGAGACTTTGACTTTTAAGCAGCTTTGTTGTAACAGAAAGAAGTAGCAAAGCCTTGGCAGTGTTGTTAAGGTGTGACATTATTTTCCAACCAGGTGTTTATCAGCTTTTCAGGGTGAGGCGCTACCTTTCTAGTTATTATAGAATCACGACCTATAATATCACCATAGTTCTGGATCTGGCCAATATTTTGGCCTCTCATGATTGACAGCCTTAAATAATTTTATCTTGCACAGCTAATTTGATTTCATCATTACTGCCACAAGTACAATATGGAACCCATGATGATTAAATTACTTTTTTCAGTTGATTAATGTTAACCATTTAGCTGCAGATACAAGTTAAATCAACCTCTTAAATGGTCCATGCAGACCTGCAGATATCAGCTCTTAAAGAAGGAATTGTATCATACAATGGGATTTGTCTATCATTACAAGCATCTCATCATTTTTACCTGAAACACACAAGATTTTTTTTTTCACAAGAAAAAATGAGGCTAAAGAAAAATTTGTTTTATTGCAGAAACTGTAAGTTAGGTGCAATCTAGCAAGCTTGAGACTTTGTTATCCTGTTAGGTCATCTCTCCTGGGCAGTACATCATTTTCAATTACATTCAAACTGAGCAGTACTCAATTATATCTCATCAACTAGCTGTAACAACTTGGAAGAATGTAGTGCACATTTTTACCTTCTTAAATAATTATAATGAGTACTTTTTTGAACAGTGTGAATAAGGGTTTATGGACAAAAATCATTCATAAACCAAATTGCAAGGGAATGCAAAATATTCAATATTTAGGTAAAATCTAATTAGAAAAAAATTGATTTAGATAAATGCCAGTTACTAAAATGAGAAAAGCAAGAATGAGAAAGGATAATAGAAAAGAGAATGAAGACAGTGTAAGAAGTCAAATGAGAGAAAATCAATGAGTAGTTAAATGAGATACACTGAAATTAGATAAAGCCCTGCATTTGTATAATAATGCAAATGAACGATTAGCCCCTGTAATAATGTGTGGGTTTCTCTGTTTATTAGTGTTGTCACACCTCCAATGGTGACAAGTCCCTATTAATCTCTAATGAAAAAGAGTGCATGTGAGCTAAATAGCTTGTCATGAAGTATGCAATAAAATGAAAATATCCTTCTGGCTTACTCTAAAACAAACGGGATTAAAAAGGAGAACAAAACCATTACTAATTATTACTATAAAAAAGCAACTCATAGAATATTATATAGAAGATGATTTATAATTTTGTAGCATGGTAAATAAGAAAAAATAAGTTACCATTTAATTATACCAAAGGGAAAATGTTTCTTTTATAAAATTCCATTTGTCAATATTGACATTAATATGTCAAAAAGGAAAACTTATTCTAGGGAAGAATATGTTGCATTAAAGAAACAAAGGACCCCCTGGCTGGTAGCACAGTGGGTAAGGTGCCCGTCTGTGAACCCAAAGGTCTCAGGTTCGATTCCCCAGCCAGGGCACATAACAAGGTTGCAAACCAGGTCTCCAGTCAGATCTGTGGCTGGAGTCAGGTGAAAGGCAGCCATACATTGATGTCTCTCTCCTTCTCTGCCTCTCTCTCTTCCCCTCTTTCTAGAAATAATGAAATAAAATCTTAAAAAAAAAAAAAAAGAAACAAAGGAAACAAGTCTAAGACTGAAAGTTCAATTAATGGAAGAATGTTTTACATAAGTTTATGTAGAATATATATTTTTTAATATCCTAAGTAGATAAACATTTGAGACTTATTGCCTTAGTATTTACACAAGGATGTGTGATGATGTACTGTAATAGTCATAGTAAAATGGGAACCTGTAATGAGAACTCAAATATTGACTATTTTAAACATTCTATTGTTCTATCTGATATTAACCCATGCAAGCTTACTACTATTGCTTAGACTATTTTATATTGGAGGAAATGGAAGTGTAGGGAAATCACATGACTTGATACATTCATAGAGCTATGAACATCAAAGCTAAACTTTACATCCCAGTTGCTTAATCTCATATACCATTTTGCATGTGACCCATTATCTTATCTACTTTTCCTTAAAAATATTATTTTTTAGGACAAAGACATAATTATTTCAGCTTGGTTTCCTAAGTACAATTTACATTTACATACAATTGTAAGTAACTAAGTGTAAATGATGTCTAAATTAATCTGAGTAAAGTTTCCAGATTCTTATATTTTCAACATTTAACAAGCTTAAAATATAATTTCAGGTGTAAAATAGAAAAGCTCCAGCGTTGACATACTCTTGCCTCATCAGGAAGCATCCTTACCAATGATAAATTTTCAGAAAAATTGAGTATATGTAATACAATATGTTTCATAAGCTCTTACCAATATTTTACTTATACTGTTTTTCTTTTCTTTCTTTATTTTTTTGGCTTTTAGCAAAAAGTGTTTATTTGATTGTCCACTGTTAGTAAGGTGGGGGAAAGTACGTCACCATGAACAAAAGACATGATAAACAGTTTGTTCAGTCATTCTTTTATTTTTACTTTTTTAGCCACTTAAACTAAGTTACGGGAACCTCTTGGAACTTTTATTTTTTTTCACCTTCTTATCCTTAAATTAGGATCCAGCATTTCATTGTATTTCTAAAACTAAAATCCACATCTTCAAGGCAATTGAATAAGTCTAGATTTGTGTTGTTGTTTTTTCAAATTTTGTAAGATGAATTCACACTTCCCATTGCTGAGCAAACCTGGATACTTCATGCTATCTCTGTGCTAGAGCTGAGATCTTTGCTGCTGCCAGCAGCTTCCTGGCCTTCTTTCTAGTGCTCAGCACTCAGGTCAAATAGCCTCTCAAACCCCTCCTTTTGCCTTGGACCAATTACGTTTCGTTTTGCCCTTCTTGAGTCTCACTGAGCATTGTGCTTGCCCAGTGGTTAAGTAAGCCCACCACCTGGACACCAGCTGAGTCATTATTATTTATTACATCAACACAGCATGTAGACCTCTCAGTCCTCAAACGACATGAATAATCATAGTATTCTCCCAAAAACCAGGCCTGAGAGGGGAGAAGAGATTCTGAATCTGAAAATACCAAAATTTTTTTCCATATTGCTCCTCATTCATTTATCGATTTACAAAATATTTTCTTAGTGCCTATTTTGTACAAAGTAGGAGGTTAGTAAATTTGAGACATACATGCATTTTTAAATGGTCCCCTTTCTCAGTGAACTCAATGCAAATAGATACAAGGCAGTTGGAATGAAGTTAGGTCAAGTAAGATCACTCTGGGGCATTAAGAAGGACTAAGTCAATTCCAATTAGATATCATTCAGAAGGTGATATTTAAATTGACCATTGAAGGAAAATAAAAATATTGATAGAGGGTAGGAGAAGTTTCTGGGGACAAAAGATTGCTAAAGCATAAAGGGGTAACAAATAAAAATGGCACAGCAGTGTCAAATAAATTTCCATGTACTTGGAACAACAAGCAATCCTGTCCAGTATGTTTGAAATCCATGATGACTTGAGAGAGTAAATGAAATGTGTTTGAAAAATATAACATGGTACAAGATTATAAAATAAAGATAAAATATTTTATAACTCATTATATAGAGAAGGGGAGCCATTGGTGTTTATCAGAGAAATGACATGATAACCTCTAAATTCCCACCAATTGTTTTCTTTGTTTAAAGTACCCTCCTACCATAGTCCTTCCACTGTGACCCCAAATTTTATTTAGTAAAATTCATAAGTTCACTTAATTCATCTCTTATGGAAGGTGTTTCACCTCTTTTTTTTTTTTTTTTTTTTTTTTTTTAAAGATTTTATTTATTATTTCCAGAGAGAGAGAGAGAAAGGGAGAGAGGCAGAGCAGGAGAGAAACATCAATGTATGGTTGCCTTTCACCTGCCTCCAGCCAAGGAACTGGCTGGAGACCTGGCTTGCAACCTGGTTATGTGCCCTGGCTGGGGAATTGATGTTTCACCTCTTTTGTTGAGCTTTGCAGAACTAGTTTTTCTCAGAATGTTATACACATCTCCCATCTTCCTTGCTTGTACTCAGACTATTTTTTTTTTTTTTATGATTTTGTACAATAATCATCTTTCTTATCTACCTTTACCACTTGACCTGATTTCAGGGAGAATTTTTCATTGGTCTCTTCATCTCTAACATCTTTCTAATATGATGCTTTCTAGAGGCTTAAACATTTTTAGTTGACTGAACAGAATTACATATTGGTAAGAAAAATTCATCCTCAGTAAAAAAAGGCACAATAAATAGAAAACAGAATAAAATTAAAGATAATAGCTAGATAGCCACTGCAATGGGGGATTGTGAGAAGATAAAATAAGAAGGTGAAGAGGGAAATGAAAAGAAGAGAAAGCTGATTAGATGGTACAGAAATAGAGGCATTATTTGAAGATGACCCCAAATAATTTGGAGAAAAGTTGTATGTTATATATGGTTTCATTTTGCTAAAGAGAGATATGCATTCCCTTTGATGGGTTGAATTTGATACTTCTATTGGAGCATCCAGTTTTTTTGATATATAGAAATTATAATTATTGCCCCTTAAAACAGAATGTGGGCTACCATTTCTTTGATCTAAAAATCTAATAAGTATTCTTAAGCACAGTATTATACTATGAGTCCATAACAGTGAGAAAAAATATCAAAAGAGATAAATATGAATTTCATCCTGTTCCCTAGTAAGAAGCAATATCTAATATTTCCACTAATCTTAAGACTGGAATGTTCAAAAGTGCAAGTTCTATTTAAATCTTACTCAGTTGATTCAAAATTAATTATATGTTTGTTTTTTCTCTCCCTTGCTTTTCCACAGTATGCTGTTTGGCTAGTCCTCTGGGTTACGTGGAATGTGTTTGTTATCTGCTTCTATTTGGAGGCTGGGGACCTCTCAAAGGTAATTTGTGGTCTGATTTGCCTGAACCCTCAGCAATGTGTTAATAAGTAAGGCAGAGTCTTGCCCTGTTCTTGTCACTTAGATGCACTTTGGAAGAAGATAAATTGAAAGGTCTGTATCTCTGCATTTCTATCATCAAAAAGTGCTTTAGTGTGTCACAGAAAGGTATTTTCACTTGTAAGAAGAACAGATGTAAAATATTGATTATTATAGTGACCATGCTATAGACTTCTAAAATTGACTGATGAGAGATTTCTGAAGCAGGGTAGGAGATTTTTAGAGATAAACTCTTGAAGATTAAGTTACTTAGTATGCTCATTGCTCTTCTAAAGATTTTCTGATTGGGTCCAAATAATAATGCAATAATTTGAACAATTAACATGTTTTGGTTGATTGAAATTGTTACCAGAGGTATATAATTTATTATTTAAATGAATAACAGCATATTCTAAAATAATGTACTGAAGACTTATACTTGGTTTTTCATGAAATTTCTTCATTTTGTGTCATCCTCATATGAGTGTGTGTATGCTTGTTTTTGAGTATGGGTGTTGCTACTGTATTTCCTCCATAAATTCCTTTACTATTGAAATAACATGATCTTAAGATCTCAAATACCAGCTTCCTTCTTCTATTGGAATGCAATTGACCACAGGTAAGTCAAATGAGATAATACATTCAAAATAGTCATGTATCTTGCTTGAGATGCTTGAAAAGGTTGTAGATTTGTAATTCTTCATATTAACTTTAAGAGACATTGTAGAATGTTCCTTTACCTATCCCTTATTAGAACAGGAAGACCTTTCAAAGATGTTGACATTTTAAAAACCCAGGGTTGATAACCTGCTTTAAAAGGGTGGGGGTGCTGTAAAGTCACCAGGAGCTGCCTTTGTAGGACTGTACTTTGGGGGGATGGGTGATGGGGGTGATAGTCATACACATTGGTAATCTGGCATCCAGGAGTTTTACACAGCACTCTGAGCATTTTCAAGGATGCTTTATGGGACCTGGGAGAGGCATTTCTGTGATTCCTGCAGCACATTGTCCTCCACACTCTGGGCAACCTTTCCAAAGACAGTGTGACCAGGGAAAAGGAATGGTTCAGGTGGCTCCAGGAAGGACACAGACAAAGCTGCTGCTGTATCTGTGCCAGAAAAGCAGCACACTTTCCAAGGACTTGAATTCCTTACCTAATTTATAATCTCCACTGCTCTGTAATCCACTTTATTCAAAGACATTGCACACTAGAATGACTTTTAATAGTATTTTTAATTTTAAATAATCACCTTAAAAATTGGAAGGCACTTATTCAGGCATACTGGCTGAGTAAAATGATCTGGCAGATCAGTTTGTTTAATATAAAAGGAGAGAGGAGAGAGAGAGAGATTGGAGCTAAACAGCCTACACAAGTGTTCAGTAATTGTGTTCACTGGTCCACGTGATAACTGCAGGCACAAAATAAAGCTTGTGATCTCATGACCTTGGACAGGGGCACCAAAACCACAATGAGGGTACATCCTAAAACATTACAGTTTACAACAGCTGCAACCCAAGTGACTAAGAATTCTTCTAATGCACACAGGCAGGTAATGACTATCCCTTGGCAAGGCAGCAGTTAATACTATTTCTTTTCTTTTCATTTTATAAGCCAGTGCTAGGCTCTACAGAGCACATGAAAATTTAATATTTTTTAACAAATAATCAGAAAAAAACCCATAAAGGGCAACGTTATAATAGTTATCTGCACCAGGTTTTTCCTTCCTTTTCTACTCAAAGGGTTTTGAGAAAACAGCATTTATGCCATTTAATTCTTTAGCTTCTGCAACTGCCTCACATTCTTCAAGTAGCACAGTGATGGGAGGAAGTAATGGTGATTGAAAAATGTACAGATATATGAAAACTCAAAATTGGACTCCTGAAACTGCTGATAATGCTAAGATTACAGACTATAAACAATTTTTTCTCAACCCACTAAAAAATAAAATAGTTTGACCATATGAATGGGTCAGATTGTTTGAGGCTGAGAGAGAAATAGAGGACATTAAGTCAGGTAGAACATTCTATAGTCATATATACGTAAAAGAAGTGTTTATTTTCATAAAATATTTTCTAACTCATGATTCCTTCATAATAAATATTGGCAAGAATGTTAAGGCAACCTTAATTTGCCTGTTAGAGGTTAGAATACCATGTGGTCATTTTCCAGTGTCTTTTCTGGTTTTGTTTTTGCTTTGTTTTCTAAACTATTTACCTTGTGCAAATGAGCAAAACAGAGATTAGAGTCATTAACCAATCCAGTGTGTACACTCAGTAATGAAATGGCTTAATTACAACAATATGATACAAAAGACTGACCTGTTTGATCTTCAGGTTTTTAATTTTTTGTACCCATAGCTGTGTAGTTAACATATTTTCTTCCTTGAAAAATCTGTGTAAATCAGATGTTATTAAAATATGATTGAATATATATTTAATTATCCCCATAATATTTAAGTAAAAACTAATCCACCAGAGAAACTGCTTTAGCATTTTTAAATCTCAGTTAAATTAATGGAAATGTAGTATAAAACAGTGATAGCAACAGATAATAGCAACAAGTAAACATGTACATTTTATAATAATTATTTCCACACTGTTTACACTAATAGTTTAGATATTAGTGTAATAAGTAAATATTCTGCATCATACAGTGTGTTACATCTTTGCTTGATAAGGATACACAGTTGACATTGGTTTGTACTCAGAGTATTTGCTAACTTTGTCCACAGTTGCTTTTGAGCATTCAATGCCTGTTGAATTAATAGTTTTGAGATTTTGTTACGTAAATAATTTTATTGTTCCTTTGTGTTATTTTGGGCACTAATTCCAGCTATCATCTGAACTGAGTGATTTTGCAGAGGGAAGATCTGCTATTTGTTCTGTAGTAAAATTTAACTTCAAAGTGCATAGTTGTTAGAAGGAAAACATATATGAGGTGGTAATTCACCTATTGGGTTTACCACCCGGGACATGGAATTTATTAAATAATTTTTGAATAGCAATACATAGGAGAAAATGTGGCGGTCTTCTCTATCTGTATTTTTTTGGAAGTGATAGAATTCTAAATTACTCTTAGGCTAAAATTATATCCTAACACTTTATATGACTATTTTGAGATCTTGAATTCTACTTTTGTAAGTTATGGGACACCATTAGTAAATGATGCACCTCTTTTTAAAAAGGAAACAATAAATTTACAGAGCATGAAGGAGTAAGAAATAGATTACTTTATACTAAAAATAACCAATTTGTTTTTAACCCCTTGAGACTAAAATTGCAGGTATGTATTCTTCAGGCTTGACTATATTTGTGGAAACTTGTCTAGTTAAAAGCAGCCTAAAGCAGTTAATTATACCTAGAGGTATGTAGGTTTTTAATGAGTGCATTTAATAGCTGCCCTTTTTAATAATTTGTATAGTTTCTGTAATCTAGATACAAATTTTTATTTAAAAAATAATATATAACGAAGTCATGTAAGAATGTAACTTATTTGATCTTTGGGGACTAAAATTGTTGTC
This sequence comes from Noctilio leporinus, assembly GCA_004026585.1. NCBI lineage: Eukaryota > Metazoa > Chordata > Mammalia > Chiroptera > Noctilionidae > Noctilio > Noctilio leporinus. The sequence goes on along the minus strand of PVIW01008675.1, from coordinate 46,016 downwards.
TTGCAATGTAAAAGACAGAAGATAAAACCTGTCATTCACTGTAGTGATAGAGAACAAATCCTGGAAACCAGATGGGAGTGCTGGGTGGAGCAAGGATCCCAGTGTAGATCTTGATATTTGTACAAATGCAAATTTATTACCTGATTTATTACTTAATACTGGCTATAACCAAGGTATCATGTAAAGCAGCAAAACGGATTACCCAGAGCTCTTGGAAGAATTTATGCTTAAATTTATCTTTTAATACCCAAGTCATATGTATTCTTCCTTCATGAGGCAAATTTAATTCTTTTCAGAATGTCCCCATACCTTTCTTTATGGCAGAGTTGTGTAGACCATGAGTAGTAATGTCTCTAACTTTACCTTATTTTTATACATTTATTTTTTATTTTTCATTTTTTTTATTTTTTATTTTTAAGATTTTATTTCATTATTTTTAGAAAGAGGGGAAGGGAGAGAGGCAGAGAGGGAGAGAGACATCAATGTATGGTTGCGTTTCACCTGCCTCCAGCCACAGACCTGACTGGAGACCTGGTTTACAACCTGGTCATGTGCCCTGGCTGGGGAATCGAACCTGCAACCTTTAGGTTCGCAGGCCGGCGCCTTATCCACTGTGCTACCAGCCAGGGCTTATACATTTATTTTTTATAAGCTGAGGATTCCTATACTAAGAGTAACAAAGCTACTGTATGCTAAGTGCAGCTCTGGTTAAGAAATACAGCTATAGCTGAGGTACAGCTGAGAGTTCCTACTTACATTCCAGCCCTTTTTAAGGTTAAAACAATGTAAACCATTTCACAATGGACAGTTTCCTCTCATGGTAAGTCACTTTCTCTCTCCACAAGAACTAGATGGCATATACAGTTTCTATGACTCTAGTAAATGAACTGCTTTCATTTTACTTTCTTACTTTGATGTCTTCCCCTCTTGCTAATAAACATTTTAAATGCCCTTGTGAATGTCAAACACCTCATCTTTTGTGGCTTAAAAGCACTTTGGGTTTTGAAGGAGGACCTCCCACGTATGCAAGTCCCCATGAGCACTAGCAACATCTTTGGGTATGAGCAAGCGTTTTTATTTCTGCTGAATGATTCATGGGCATCGTGTATGGGAAACTTTTTGGTAGAAGGCCCACTCAGAGAACAATAGGAACAGACAACATGAGCTTTGCCCTAAAATAGCAAAATGGTCTCCAGGTATCGTTTTGACTCCCCCGAAGCTCCTGCTGCTGGTGATGTTCAGGGTGACAGCCTTAGAATGCTGACTCAGTAGCTGTCTACATCATCTAGTATCTGCTACTCATTAAAAGGCACACACCATATTCTGCTACACCAAGGCCTGCTCCTTCCTCTCTAGATACGAGCTTGACAGCTTACCTGTTTTGTTTTTTTCCCAATCTGTTGTTAAGAAATATGCTATGCACAGTTTTTCTTATCCAGCCTTTTGCATATATGTATACCTAAGCATGTATAGACATACATGTATGTGTTATACTCGTGTGTGCTTATATATATAAGTGAAGTGAATGAAAGCAATGATATAAGGGGTGAAAAGGAGAAATTAGAATTATTTTGTTAATACAAGAAATACACTGTACATACATGAAGTGGCATAAAGTTGTTTGCAAATGGACTTGGAGTTCTTGTAAATTTTCACTGCAAACTTTAGGGAAACCACTAAAATTCTTCAATTAAATTTGTTGGGGTGACATCGGTTAAAAGAATTATATAGGTTTCATCTGTATATTGTATTGTATGCTTACTATCCCAATCCAAGTTTCCTTCTATCACCATTTAGCTCCTCTTTACCCACTTCTGCCTCCCCGAGCCCTTTTTCTCTGGTAATCACCATACTGTTGTATGTGTCTATGAGTTTTGTTTCATTTTGTTTTTTGCCTAATCCATTCACCTTTTATACCCAGCCCTATTAACCTCCCTCAACTCTGACAGTTGTCAGTCTGTTCTCTGCATGTGAGTCTGTTTCTATTTTGTGTGTTAGTTTATTTTGTTCATTAGATTGCCCATATAAATGAAATCATATAGTATTTGTCTTTCTTTGATTGGCTTATTTCAGTTAGCATAATAAATGTCCTATCTGTCATACTGTTTCAACAGGTAAGATTTTCTTCTCTCTTTTTTATGGCTAAGAAGTATTCTATTGTGTAAATGTACCACAGCTATTTTATCCACTCATTTATTGATGAGCACTTGGTCAAAGCTAGTATTTTTGAGGGGGACTCTGAGATTCTCTTTTGGAAATAAGAAAACTTAAGCAGTAACCATTTCTTTCTCTTTTTTTTGTCCTCCTGCCAAAGCACTGGTAATTCTCTCTGAGGTAGCGAAGATGTCATTAATTCACTAGGGAAAGATTTCCAAATGTAAGCATTGCAAATGAAAGTATAGAGAGTAATATTCTAAGACAAAGCCCTAATGGAAATAAAAATAAAACATGTATAAGCATGGTCTAAGCAATTGATAAGCTCATTTGTATCTAAAGCCCAGTTTATAGAGGCCATTGTAGAATAGGATATTTTATTCTGTTTCAAAAATTAAAACAGCTATAACTATGGGGGTTTTATTTTTCAGAGCTATGTAAGGAGCTATGTAATATATTAGAGTATGTTTGAATTAACAACCTCACAGCTTTCCATGTAGAAAAATATTTTTTAAAATAACTTTAAAGTACTACAATTCTTTTAAAAATCTTGGAGTATTTGGTCCACATTAAATGGTCTTATAGTAAATGGGCCCATAGATTCTGACACAGTTGCAGAACTTACTTGAGAATTATGTCCAATTCAGCATGTTCCCCAAGCTCCTAGTATGCTCTGAAGCCATGACAACCCAACAGAAGCATCTCTTCACTGGAAACCATCAGCCTACTGTGCCCCTGGAATTTCTTTTACAACTGGACTGAAATTGACAGTTGCCAGATTGGCTTTGCAGGACAAAATGTCAATCTCTATGTCTGTAACTTTACTCAGGGACAATTGATGCTTGATGAACTGTAAGAAATAAAAAATACAACCCAAGGAATATTAAATAATGACATAAAGTAAAAAGTTTTGTGCTTCTAGCATTCAGGGTTGTTTTGCAGACAGAGCAAATCAGTGACTTTTTCATGCCTTTTATATGGTAACAAACCTACTTTAATTCTCTCCTGTACTTAAAACTTACATGGACAATACAGTTGCATTTTAAATTAGTAGTCACACTTTGGATTAATATCGGTAATCAGGGGGCAATGTTTAGTTAATACTGTTATTAGCAACACAAAGAGAATGAGTTTATTTAAATATCTTTTATGATTGAGAATTATATGGAGAAATTTTGAAATATTTAAGATGTTTTACATACCAACACTGCACTTAAAGTGTTACTTGCCCTTCGCCTGTTTACTTAGTTTTGATATTTATAAGAAAAATGTGTGCACAGCTTGATGCAAACAGAAAAGCATCTTACAAGGTTAAAAAGTAAAGGATGACTCATTAATAAACAACCATTTAAAGGATTATAATTAGGTGGTTTTTTTTTTTTTTTTTTTTCCTTCTTTGGGACATATAGCCTGCTAGAGAAATGAGTCCATTGGAAATTTCAGGACTCGAGGGTTTCACACTCATAGGTAGAATAATACATAAAACTGAAGTAATTAAGAAGTATTTAAAGAAATATCATCTTTTCCATAGTGTAAAACTAGACATTTTGTAGTGAAGTAGCTGCATTGATACCATAGGGACACTCCATCCCTTTTCCACTCTGATGGAAAAATCTCTAGTGACAGGTCTTTAAATCTTGTTTGAATTACAAGTGAGAATGAGTTTGGTAGTCTCAATTAGTCCCGAGAGGGGAACTAATACACACAATTTGGCACACTGTGCAATTGCTTCTGCAGTGATCCGTCGCTCGCCAGACAGTAGGAAGGGCCGTGACCCTCCTGGGGTGCATCCCACACGCTAGCTTTGTCAGGCAGCCTGCAAAATGGATGGACCCCAGCTTTTGCACTCAGATTTTATGAGCACTGAAATTAATCCATTAAGCATTTTGTATATCCAAACCCCCCACTACCTACTTTTTAACACATTTATATAGTAAGTTAACTGTGGCATCATAGAGTGCCGCATAATGAGTTTAATTCTTCTTGTCTCTTTGCTGTTTCCTTCTTCACAATGCAAAAAAGAAAGAAAACAAGATAGTTAAGTTTAATATTGCCAAATAGCCAAGTAATCAGTAGTGCTGAATATTTTTTCTAAGTTTTTCCTCAGAAAATATAAAGCCAGAAGTACAGATAGCAGAATATTATCTAATAAAAATAATAAATGTGAATGTATAGTGCAAGAAACATAAAGTATTAACTGCTTATAAAATAATGAGATAAGAGTGTTTTATTACAGCCTTCTAATGTGAGAAAGATGAGCTCTCAGTCTGTGACTAATTCCAACATTTATTAAGAATACAAGTTGTAGCAGTTTTATGGGTTCCTTATTTATATAGGAAAGTGAAATAGAAACCACAATGTAAATGTTTAGAGCACCTTCTTTGTGATAAGCATTTTATTTTCTAAATTATTCCATTCCCTTGAGTAATTTATGAGAGCAAAATCACTCTAAGGAGCACAAGTGACATGATCTCATTTGGGAAACATAATCAAAGAGTCAAGCTAAAATGTAAATGAGACACAAACCCTAGGATTTTCCTTGACAACTAAGGAATTACTAAATCTGAAGACATGTAAAGACTGAAAGAGGAGGAGAATAAAATAATTGCATATTCAGAGAAAAGGAGAAACTGATATGGTTTGAATGATAAATCTATTGGCACAACCAGAAGCTCCTGTAAGAAATTGATGTAAATAACCATGCAAAGTATTACTAATGGAAGAAATATGGCTTCAGAATTGCATATTCTGAAAGGATATTTTGCCATCTAAATCATTATTTTACCATGTTTTGGGCCAAAGTTCAAGTTATATTTTCCCCAGACTGTTACAAGCAAAACCGACATGAAAAGACAAGGGCTTGAGTCACACATGCAGGCATTCTGCCTGTGACATCTATCACTCCTCAGATCTCCAGGGCCTGTTCGATCTGTGCTTATTTTTCCAGAAGCTGTCCACTCGCTTTAGAAGGTGACCTTCCTAGAGTGAGGAAAGCTGGTCTTTCAAACTCATTAGAATTGCTGGCCTCAGGATTTTTAATGATGTTGTTTGTGTATCATCATTGATAAGCTGCTGTATAAAATAGAAGTTCAAGTTTATTTCATGCTGAAAGTTTTCTTTAGGAAGCACATATACTCATTTTGGAAAATGATGAAAAAATAGCCCTGTGTGATTACACTGAATTTATCTTTTCAGAGTATAACCACTATTTATGTGTCATTACATATATCTCTATCACTGGCAAATACAATCCATCATTATTGTTCTACTTTTTGATCAATTTTTAAAGTTCTGTAACTTATTAATATAAGTTACTAAAAGAATTGAGTAATTTTTGTTAAAAATGTTTGAACATTGTAAGTTAATTTTAAATTTGGAATGAATTTAAAACAACCCCTAAATTTCCTCAGCTTTCTGAAAAATGCATGCAGTTTGGACAATATTTGAAAAGTGATGTTGCCCTAGCTGGTGGCACAGTGGATAAGGTGCTGGCCTGCGAACCCAAAGGTTGTAGGTTCAATTCCCCAACCAGGGCACATAACAAGGTTGCAAACCAGGTCTCCAGGAGGTCCGTGGCTGGAGGCAGGTGAAAGGCAACCATACATTGATGTCTCTCTCCCTGTCTCCTTTCCCCTCTCTCTAAAACTAATAAATAACAATATCTTAATTTTTAAAAATTTGAACTTTGAGTAGGTAAGAATGATATAATCTATTTATAAAATATTACCATACTATTGTGAACATATTCCATTGGGGATGCAAGAGTAGCAAGAGGACAAATAGTTTGAATACTTTCACATCAAGTTATAGGTGCTTTTTGGCTTGGATTGAGGAGATAGCAAGGGAAATAGTAAACGTTATGGATGTGAATGCCATTTAAGATTATATCTAGTTATAGTCTCAGTGTCAGATGAGATTAGAGCAACAGGATTTGCTAATGTCCTGGATGCAGGGTATAGGATAATCAGGCTTGACATAGAGGCTTACAACCTAAGCCATTGGGTTTAAAGTCAGAAAAATAATTCCAAAACTGTAAGAAAGATAATTCTATAGGGAATCATTTAATGTAACAGCATTCAAGGCACCATCAGAAATGACTTCTTCCAAGCTCCCTGCCCCTTCCTGTACCTTCCCCTTGCAGACTCCTTTCCAGCATGCTCCCTTCTGCTATTTCTCATTCCTCTGAGCACATCTTTGCCTTATTACATGTTACTTCCTCTGCCCAGAGCTTTGTTTCTCAGACCTTCTCATGCCTCACAACTCCTTCCATTTATACAGGTCTCCATTTAAGGGTCAAGTCTTCAGAAAGATCTTAGACTAATAAGCCTAAAAGATCTGCTTCATCTTTACTTGTAGCTCTAGCACTTAGAGTCTGGTATTACTTTTTACATTTATTTGTTTACTTGTGTAATGTCAATTGCTCCTGCAAAAATAGGGCTTTGCTTTTTTCATCCACAGCACTGAAAAGAGTGCCAGTAAGTGTTCACATATATGTTACACAAACAAAATAAATTGACTGATTACATGAATTAATTAAATGAATATTTTTATCAAAATGAATTAATTAAGCAAATATTTTAATAAACTCTATAAAGATATAGCTATGCTTTGAGGTCAGCTATTGCTTGACTAGAGTGATTTCACAAGTTAGATATCTGCAAGTATCCAAAAAGGACTTACAGCAGATGAAGAATTAAACCAGAAAAAATATTCAGGTGGAGCAGATAAAAATCAGAAAAGTTGCTCTCTATTTGATCAGAGTAATTAAGTATATTGTTTTAGTTTCTAGTGGTCAGGTCCTGAAAAGATATATAGTTGATATTTTCACCTTCTCCCAGAAGTGAAAGTGATACAGATTCAGAAAGAAATGGGTCCAGGCGGACATTCTCTAAATGAAGAAGCAGATAAATTTCAGTCAGAATAAAGGACTCTATCAACAAAGTATGACTCCAAAAGCTTATGGTGTTAAAGGACTTCTAGTTAAGATGGAGATGTAGGTAGGCAATTTTCCTCCTTTCCCAGTGATAGAAAAAATTGCAACCAGATCTCAGAAACAAATAACAACGAGAACCTTCAGAAAGTCAAGCAGTATGAAATTCAACACCCGAGGATTTAAAGAAACCACATTAATCCAGATAGGCAGGAGGGGCAGAGTCACTGAGACAGGAAGGAGAAGTGGTGTGGCTTGGGCAAGTGGCAGTGGTGGAATGGACAGTCCCACATTCAGATGTGGTGGATAAAAATTATAAAAATCAGGAGGGATACCCAGGGAGTGAGCAATCCCAGCCTCAGGCCAAACCCCACAGCCTAAGGTTCCAGATAAACCCCCATCACCCCTGTCTGTAAAAACTAGTAGGAGTTGGAGTAGCAGAAGAAACTCCTGGAATTTCACAGCTTAAAGGGCTAGCATGTCATAGAATGTACACAAACCCCAGGGCAGCAACAGGAAGGGCAAGAGTCATGTATAGGAGGTGGGTGAAATGACTGGAAACAGGGCACGTGCCAGGCAAGCCACCAGAAGCCAGGCAGCAGGACTGCCCCTCTCAAAGCACCCCACCCCATAGAGCCACAAAGCAGCGAATCAGGTTGCCCTACCCTGGCTATTATTTAAGTCTCCACCCCACACAATTTGCAGGTGCCTTTCCTATATAGGCCACGCTACTAAGACAGGGAGTAAAAGCAGCTCTACCCAATACACAGAAACAAACACAGGGAGGTTGCCAAATTGAGGATACAAAGAAATATGCCCCAAAGGAAAGAACAGAATAAAAACCCAGGAAAATAATTAAATGAAACAGAGATAGCCAACCTATCAACCTATAAGAGTTCAAAATACTAATGATAAGGATGCTCAGAGGGCTCATTGAGTACAGCAAAAAATAAATACATAAAGGAAGGAAATGAGGGTTACACAAAATGAAATAAAGAAAAATATACAGGGAACCAATAGTGAAAGCCAGGGTCCAAATAAATGATTTGGAACAACAAGAAATTCAACAGGAACAGAAAGAAGAAACAATAATGCAAAGAAAATGGAGAAAGGTTTAGGAATCTCTGGGGCAACTTTAACTGAAGGAACATTCAAATCATAGGGATACCAGAAGGGAAAAAGTAAGGAATTGAAAACTTATCTGAAAATATAATGAAAGACTTTCCTGATTTAGTGAAGGTAATAAATGTATCAGTCCAGAAAGCAGAGGGTTCCAAATAAGTTTGACCTATAGAGGACCACACCAAGATACATCATAATTAAAATGCCAAAGGCTAAAAATAAAGAGAGAATCTTAAAAGCAGCAAGAGAAAAGAAGAGAGTTACCGCCAAAGGAGTTCCCATAAGACTATCAGGTGATTTTTGAGAAAAAACCTTTGTAGGCAAGAAGGAGCTGGCAAAAAGTATTCAAAATCATGAAAAGCAAGGACCTACAACCTAGATTAATTTATCTTGCAAAACTATCATTTGGAATGGAAGGGCAGATAAAGTGCTTCCCAGACAAGGTAAAGCTAAAGGAGTGACTCAACAAGCCATTATTACATGAAATGTTAAATGGGCTTATTTAAGTAAAAGAAGATCAAAACTATGAACATTAAAATCACAACTATCAACAACTGAATCTAAAAGCCTAAAACAAACTAAGCAAACAACCAGAGCAGGAACAGAATCATAGATATGGAGACCATATGAAGGGTTATCATCTGGGAGGGGGAAGGGGAAGTATGGAAAAATGGTGTAGGGATTAAGAAGCATAATTGGTAGGAACAAAATAGATTGAGTAGGGTGTTAATAACGGTATAGGACCTTGCCTGATGTGGCTCAGTGGATGGAGCACTGACCTGTGAACCCAAGGGTCACTGGTGTGATCCCCAGTCAGGGCATGTAACCAGGTTGCAAACTTGGTCTCCAGCAAGGTCCCCAGCTGGAGGCATGCAAAGGCAACCATACATTGATGCTTCTATCCCTTTATTCCTCCCTCTCTTCCCCACTCTCTAAAAGTAATGAATAAAATCTTAAAAAAAAAAAAAAAAAAAAAAAAAGAATAGAAGAGGAAGAAGTCAAAGAACTTACTACACACATGACCCATGGGCATGAACTAAGTTGGGGGATGGCTGGTGGGAACGGGGCAAAGGGGAAAAAATTAAGACAACTATAAAAGCACGATCGAAAAAATATACTAACAAAAATAATTGTATGGCTTAAAAACTTGAACCTAGTGTGCCTTATATTATATTTAGCATTTAATCTCTTGGTTAAGCCTTTACTCTTGGTTCAAATATAGACCCCCGAGAGACACAATATCTGAGGCATCCTGTGTATAGTTTACACTGGAGTATGGATGTAGAGTGAAAGGAAATATTCCCGATATAGGGAGCATTAAAGGCTGTGGGAGTGAAGAAGAGCTTTGAGATTTCAACTTTTGTTTGGGGAGGAATTTAGATCTCAGAGCCCCTTAATTGGATATAAAATGCTGCTTAAAAGAAAAAAGCTTATTATTTACAACTCTAAGACTAGACTTCCTAAATCACTTACCAAATCCACTTCCTTTTAGCCACAAGCAAAGATAGACAAAATGATTTTTCATCCGAGTATGATCAAATGAGATTTGAAAGATGGCTGCTTGGTGAGACTATTATAATGCACTTGAATCAATAGTTTTTGCAGGAAAGAACATAAGTTTATTTGATCTATTATTTACTTTTTAGTTTGAATAATGCAAAATGTTTTTATTTTTTTAAATAGGCAAATGCTAAGCAGACACAATCTCCTAGTGTGAATACATTAGTACATTTAAAGATTATGTTTGAGGGGGAAAATGGGATGAATATAATACAAAACAATAAAATAAAATTTTAAAAAAGATTATGTTAAATATCTCCTACAAGGAGAATTAGCCCTGAATGTATACACTATATATTTTCCCAAACCAAATATTACTTGACCCACATTTCAAAATTTAAAAGCCTTTTCTGTTAAATCAGAAATGATATGATAGGAATCAATTGTTGCAGATCATTGCCATTGTGTATGCCACACTTAAATGGTCTCCTCACATCCAACCCCAATCTTTTTAACACAATACCATACAGAATGATGTGATGGTTCTTAAAACCATGCCTTTTAAAAAATATTTTACTAATATTGGTAACTATCATTTATCTTTGAGTTTCCATCCTTCTTTGGAAAATGACATAAAAATCTGTCTGTTAATGATGTTGGTTTTTATCTACAGGTATTCTAGTTTATAAAAGTAGACATGTTGCCTTTAAAATGAATCTCTTCGTTAAAGTGGACTATACTTCCCTCCAAATTAACTTTCTGATCAACAAACTGTTCTTAGAGAGGGAACATTGGTATAGTCAGCACTGTTGCTGAATGCTTAGTAAACATTATATTGTGTCATCTATTTACTATGAATTTTCAGTTACAAATAAAGTTTCCTGATTTATTGAGGGAGCAAACTGTTCTCTAGCAAGGGATTTCATATCACCAGAAGAAGGCATCATTCAATGGTCAATGAAGTCTTTGATATTAGACACGTAGAAATAATATTCTAAAATATCTTCAGATCTTGTAATTTAGCCATATTTTTTCATTGCAGTCCCTCCTCCCTTCTTGCCTGCCTTCCTTTCTTCCTTCCCTCCTTCCTTCTTTCCTGCCCCCCTTCCTACCTTCCTTCCTTCCTTCCTTCCTTTCTTATTCCCTTCCTTTCAGGAAATATGTTTGAGCATCAGTTATGTCCCCTGGGACCTACATTCTTGGCAGAGAACAAGGCAGAGCCAGGCCTTCTGCTCATGTTTTCTAAAATTCTAGCAAAGAAAACCAGTGATTAAAATCTAATGGCACTGATGTGTGATGAGTATAATAACAGAGCATGTTCAAGATAGATACGGTTTAGGGAATTCACTGAAGTTCAGTAAAGGACTCTAATATCTCTCCCATGACACTCCAGCCTCCTCTCTCCTGCGTATCTGGGGTCTCCAGTGCCTGGTAGAATCTCAAGAGAGTCAGAGTTACTTGAACTTGGTATGTGTATCAGTTATGCTGGTTGGTAAAATAGGATCTGGATCCCAGAAGCTGAGTGAAATTTCAAGTTCCTTTGTACATCACCAGTGTCAATGTGTCCCTTAGCTCCAGGAGCAGTTACACTTACTAAAGGACACCCAGCCACAGTGGCCAGGACCTTTAGAATAATTCTGTAATTCATGATCAAACTCCTTGACCCACCACTGCATCCTCCAGTGTGGAGGGGCTGGAAATGGCAAGGGAGTCGCAATTTTCACCCTGGTGCTAAAAAAGCTGTGGGATTTTAAAATTCTACTAGGTTAAAAAAAGTAGCAATGAGCATGTCTAACCAAGGTGAAAGCTGTGGGGGAAGTAAAACACTTCTGGTGAGAGGGCTTATGAGTCCTTCCTGGGAAGTGTGAAACCCGGCATGTACCCAGCTGCCGCCTAGTCACTCTGATTCAGCCTAAGTTCAAGGAAGGAAGATACATGGTCTGTTCCAAAAGTACTGAGCCAATGTCAATAAAATTAAAACAGTTTGCGTGGCTGATACTTTCAGGACAGACCCATATTACCCATTCACTTGGGCTGGCAGGGCTACCTGGAAGGGCAGGACTGAAGTGTGCTGGGTGGGGAAGGCTGAAGTCTCCAGTCTGGCTATACTGATTCTCTAGGAAAAGCAACATCTCAGCCATGTCTGGTGGAAATTCCTCATGCTGTAAAAGGCCCAAGACCCAAACAATACAGTGTCTACCAAATATCTTTTTCCTAGTAGAGACTGGATTCAAAGGTCTAGATTTCACTACCTCTGTTACTCAGATTTATTTCCTTCTTCTTTTTTTGTTTTGACTGTGTGTTCTCTCTTTCTGTCCTCATAGAATTTTATATCAGTGGCCCTGTGTTCTCTCCTGACCACTTGGCATTAACTGGACTCATGCCAGTCTACCCTGACATGTCTCCTGTCATTCCATTTCTAGAATTAGGAGTTGGACCCTGGGATATTAGTGCTCTGCTGTAAACCTCAAGAGTGCTGGACTGTTCAGGTTACGTGTCATCTGGCTTCTAAGTTTAACCAGTGATAAGTACTTTCCAAATTGATAGAAAATCAACAAAAAGAAATAAGGAGTCTGTTATTTCTTTTCCTCTCCCTTTACACTGGTGATCCCACCATGGCTACATGGCCTCTGTGTCCTGCTGGCGACCTGCTGTGTGTGTGACCCCAGACGTGAACAGCAGCCCCACTGTGGGCCCCCAGAGCTCTGGCTCTGCTGCCAGCCTCAGCCCAGCATTCAGAGCAGCCCTCTGCTGAGGCTAGTCTGCTTTTCCTCAGTTCACCTTCTCAGTCCTTTCATCATGCATGGAGTCAATTTCCCACCCAATCAATTTGGTTTCCAACTCCTCAAGTGCTTTCCGTGTTTCTGATCAGCCCCAACTGGTGTAGGTTCTATATACCTAAAGATAATGGCATAAAAGTTATCTGTAGGAAAAAGGCAGGATATTAAAAATGGGTATGGGGGCCCTGGCTGGTGGTGGCATAGTGGATAAGGCACTGGCCTGCAAACCCAAAGGTCACTGGTTCAACTCCCTGGACAGGGCACATAACCAGGTTGCAAGCCAGGTCTCCAGCCAGGTCCGTGGCTGGAGGCAGGTAAAAGGCAACCATACATTGATGTCTCTCTCCCTCTCTGCCTCTCTCCCTTCCCCTCTCTCTAAAAATAATAAATATAATCTTTAAAAATAAAAAGTAAATTTAAAAAATTAAAATGGGCTTGGGGAAAGTGTAGGGATGTATTGAAGCTTAATTCTGTGATTGTGGAATCAATACTATGCTTGATTATTCTTTTTATAATGAGAAAATGTCTAACAGAAGTAAATATGTCATAGATCTCCTCTTGAAAAATTCATCAAAATGTCCAAAATTAGAGCTACAATGTCAGTTGCCATCAGAAAAAAACTCTATGAAAGGAACTTCACTTATCTTTGTAAAGTATTATTGTAGCCCTTTTATCCTGTAAAATCCCACTGTCCTTTTCCAGAGCCTCTATTAGTCAATTGTGTTAATGTAAAGAAATAAATTAAAATTCTGGAATAAAATGCCAGAATATTTCAATGAGTTTACCAGGAGGAAGAGCAGGAGAGAGAGGGCAAATTTTATTGTTCAATTTATGGGTCTCTACTACATGCACTTATTACTTTTCTAATAAAGTTCCAAGAAACAAACCCTGAGGAACCTTTCCATCATTGGGGGGTTAAGAGAAGGATGAACAGAAACAAGGTGCAGCTACTGGAGTTACTTACATCCCAGTGATTCAGTGGTGCAGCCAAACTATGGCTGTATTTCATTTGTGAGGACCACCTTCTCTTTTCTCAGCCACTTAGAATTCCCTTAAGTCACTATGGCTGGTGGCACAGTGGATTGGTGCCAGCCTGCGAAACCAGGGGTCACTGGTTCCATTCCCCAGTTAAGGCACATGGTTGGGTAGCGGGCCAGGTCTCCAGCCAGGTCCTTGGCTGGGGGCAGGTGAGGGGCAGGTAGGCATTGATGCTTCTCTCCCTTTCTTTCTACCTCCCTGCTCTTCTCTCTGAAAATAATGAATAAAATCTTAAAAAAAAAGTAACTATGGGCTTGTCAAATAGCTGAGGTTGAAAGAGTTCCTCCTGCAGCCCAACACATATACAGCTACAATATGAGAACATTTTAGCAACAAGATAAGTTATCCCCTAAGGGCTGCTTTTTCTCTTGCATCTAAATGTGATCATATAAATGGTTTACACTAGTGGAGTACAAGCAGAAATAATGTGTGCCATTTCAGGAGAATGAATTTTAAGAATCAAGTATGAAATCTAGCCTGTTTCTCCTTTTGCTGGCTAGATGTAGATAAAATGATGAGTTCTTGAAGGTAGTGAAACCACAAGCTAGAAGGAGCCAGGGTTTATGAATCATTATATGAAGCAGTGGTGTCTGAAGTATCATGGGACTCCTGGGAAACCCAAAGCCCCTATAAGAAGGTCCAAAACTATTTTCATAGCAACACTGAATAAAATATCAGTGATATTACTTAGACTTTGATATCATATGATGAAGTTATTAACATTTGAAAGATCTGCATAATTCAACAAACCAATAACTTCCAAAGGACCCACACATATTACAAATCATCTAGAGGTTTAAAAAAAAGCATTAAAAGAGCAAGACACACAACTGAATTTTAATATGAGACATGAAAGTTCATTGGTATGGTCCTGATCCCACATTGCAACCTACCTTTAAAAACTTGTCACTTGTTGAGTGTATATAGTATCAGAAAGTCTATTATTATTATTTGAAATGCATATAAATATCTGAAAGGGCTATGAAATTGCTCTTTCCTTTGTTTAGTACATTTCATCATGAGACTATATATACTTTAAAGCATGTTACAACCAAACCAATATGTCATGAGATTAAATGAGGAAGGAGGTGTGGTGTTGACTGTCTTCTCTTAAGCCAAACATTACAGAGATTCACCAAAAAGTAAAACAATGTCACTTTTTTCTCCATATATTTTTAGTGAAAATATGTTATTTTTTTCATAAAAATATTTATGATATGATAACATGCAGTGGGTTTATGATTTTAAATAAAATAATGCACATTTTTAATTGTATCACTTTTAGTTTTTATTTCTGTAAATATTGACAGATATAAAATAGCCCCTGTAGACAAAAGCTTTTCAGGGTCCTCAGTAATATTTCAGAGTTAATAGGTGTCGAGATAGGAAATTTCAATAACCAATGTTATGGAAGAAAGCTACCTTTTAATCAGGAACTGTTATGATGCAAGAAATCAGCTCAATCAAATTTGAGGCATTACGTATTTGGAGCTACATGTTTCATCAGTTAACTATATTCTAGCTAATTCACGTCCTTAAGATCTCTTCTGCACCTGAGAGTGAGATGTCATATATTTAACTGAACTCTTCTGTAGCAGTGAGTTGATACCGACTTGAACATCTTCACATCTAGCATCAAAGGAAGGGGCTTGATGGTTGCCAAGTAATAAAGATTAGGCAAACCTGAAAAGTTTTGAGAATGCTTAAAAATGCTAGTTACTTATATTCTTCGGGGATAAAAATAATTAAATTTCTACTTAACAGTGGTCAGGAATCTTCATCTGTAAATGTTACTTTTAAGACAGAGATGAGAATTTGCATATGTTAACATTTGCATTATTTGCTGCTGAGCTTCTCAGTGCTTTGGTTTAAAAGCACACATTTTGTGTTTATCAACCTAAATGTAAGGCTATAAAAAATGTCTTCTCTTTGTTTTCAGACACATCAAATTAATCGATCACTTGATTTGCAATAGTAAACCGCACAACCAAAATGGTGTATTTGTTGTTAGAGGAATCTTGGAGTGTAGATAGTTTTTAGGAACAGTATTTCTTTTTCTCTATTTGTCAGATTTATGATTGAGGTAATGCAGTTACCTAATTTTCTTTGCATTCATATAAAAGGTATAAGACAAATGCTTTACTGTAATCCTATATTCAATCAATACATTATTTAAAAGACTACTGACTGTGGAAAGAATAAAATGCAGTTTATATTGTTGATATTCGCAATGCATGCTTCCTGTCCAAGAGAAAAAATTAATTTATGGGCCATCTACGTTTTATTCATTTTCCAACTTTTCTCTTTCTTTCAATTGTAACTGAAATCATCAGGAGACAGGCACCTAGCCAAATGGAAACAAATGCAGGCTAACACTTGCTCTGTCTGACGGGCCCAGCCCAGTCTGGTACAGTTCTGTGCTCATGGCTTAGATTTATCCTGAAGATTTTCCTTGATAGGTCTTTTCAAATCTGTTCAAGCTACACAATATTGAGGCAATTCATGTCATGATTCTCTGTCATAGGCCAATAGCTAATGGCATTAAAGGTAAAACAGGAAAATTTGGTGACACTATGGAATTTCTCTGTCCTCAATTATACCCCACATGCAGAGTAAACAGAAGAAAACAGTGCCTTAATATGGTCAAAGGGACTAAAAAATCTCCATGTAATGCAATGTCCCCCAAAAAAGCAACAACATTTATTTCCTGTTACGCATTTCAAATTTCTCTGAATTCATATTGCCAACTTCAGTTTATTTGGGTGATACCTTAATCATTTCTATTTGTTATCCTTAACCATTGTGAAGGAAAGTGGATGAGCAACAGAATTATGTACAATCTGTTGCTCTTGGCATGAAAATAGCTAATGGTTTTCTGGGGTGTGTCCAGAGCTGTCCTAAAGGATTTAGTAACAGTTCACCACATTGTGCAGATGAGGAAACGGAAGGCTAGCATTAGCCTGATGTCCTTCACCCAATTCTATTGTTCCTCAAACAGTATTGCTAATCAGCCAGCCTCTCAACCAGATAATTCACTGTTTCTCTCCCAATATTTCTTTCCCTCCAGTCACCAAGTCATATTAAATTTGCCCCTCTAAATCATTACTAGAGATAATGTCCATCCCACAGTTATCAACATTTGACTGACCTAAAGATAAACTTTTGCAATAGTTTTCCTGGCTGACTGCCTGACTTGCTCCAATCCACTTTCCACACTGGCAACAGGGTGATCTTTCTAAAAGGGCACATCATAGAAGGTCATATACCTGCTTGAAACACTTCAGTGGCTCCCGCTTAGCTACAGAATAAAATCAAACTCGCTAGCGTGATATACAAGGCCCTCCACAATTTGACCTCTGCCTCTCTCTGTTTTTCTTACTCCCCCTCCCCCACCCCCCTTTTGCAGCTTACAATCCTATTTCACTGGATCTGATGGGCCTGGACTTGCTGCTACACACATTCTGGCCCCTCGGCCTGCATGCCTCTCCATTTTTGCTTCTCTTGTCTAAACTCTGTTTAACCACATACTTGGCTTCAGTGACAGTCTCCAAAAAAGCGTTTCTGATCTTTCTCTCTAATATTTCTACCCCTATCCATTTCTATGCTTCCCAGGCATTTTGTTTTCCTCCATCTGACATACTTGAACTTGCTTGACAAGCCTTCATCATCAGCTAGCTTGACTCTATGTCTTCCCTTCCCCTTCCAGAATGGCCTTAAGCAAATTAGTTTACTTCTCTGCCTTGAGTCTTTCCATCAGTAAAACAAGAATATTAGTCATACTAACATTAGACTAAGTTAGTGATTTTATAGGAGTAACAGGTATATGTTAAGCATCTGTCTCCTCAGACCTAGAAATGAACATTTATGAGAACAGTGAACTTGGCAAACTTGTTCCCTGTGGTAATCTTATCTCCTAGCATGTCATCATCAGACAATACCTATTATTTGAATAAATTAAAAACTAATAGAATATGATGCAACCTAAAAAAGCTGACATGAGCCAGGAATTGAGAAGAATTCAAGTAAAATTAATGACACATTCAAATATTGCCAAGAATGCTGTAAATGGTGCTTTTTGAGACTATATAAGGTTATATTGATAATTGATGTCACTTTATTAAACTGTGTGCCTTTTTATCAAGGTACGATCAATAGTCTGTACTAATCACTAAAATTATTAAGATGAATAAGGACTAATGTGTAAGGGTAGTACTGCTTTGGGATACATAATTGCTTACAGTGATTTGATCCTTTATTCACTTTTTAAATTCCCCTTTACTTGATTTCTAATTATAAGCCACTGATGTTACTAAACGACCGAGACTCATTCATTTAACTTTTGCTGACCATTTAAAAATAATATCCCTGAAATTGTATGAATAGAGCCCGAAGGAGACAACTGCTTATAGAACAAACATAACATATGGTGCCAAATATCCCGTTAAGTGAGAGTTGGGTCATGAGTGAAAAAGGCTCAACACCTGACTGTTTTCTTGAAACCAGCTAGGAGGTATAAAAGGTTGCGTTGCACATTTTTAAAGATTGCTGTAGACAAGTCCATCAGCAGCACTGGGCATGTCAGGTAGATGGACGAGGTACTTTGAGAAGCTGTGAAAGGAAAAATAGGAGTTTCTGAGCCACTAACAGCCCTCTCACAATTCCCTGAGGCTGTTTATTGACCTGGTGGGGGACTTCCTCCCTCTAACCTGCTCTGTACCAGCACAGCCAGTCTCTGTCTCAGCAGTACACAAGTGGAACCACTCTTGGACCTTTCTAAACACAAAGATTCCCATCCTTCCTGTCAGGCTTATGGAATCACTACCTCCTAAAACTGTGAAGTTGAATTTTTAATTCTCTCTGGCTAAAGTGATCACAAGTCCTTGTTTGTCCAGCCTAAAATATCAGTTGTGCCCAGGTAGAGAGAGTTTGCTTGGGGACTTTAAACATCTTAACTATCAATTTTATAAACTTGTTTCCCTTTTGTAAAGTCAAAAATAAAAAAGTTCAGCTTCTTAGTTTTGGGTGATGAACTAGGCCATCAGGATACTGAAGAACTATATTATATGTTACCTACCTACCTACTTACTTACTGGTGCTTATTTCCAATTATTAGTCTTCAGCTCAAACCATCTACAGTGGTTCTCTGTACTACAGCCACCTGGAGGTTCCGCTGAATCCCTTCCCCGGAGATTTTGATTTAGCAGGTGTAGGGTGGAGCCCAAGAATTTTCATTTCTCACAGGTCTCCTGGTTGTACTGGTGTTGCTGATCTAGGTACCACACTTTGGGAAACACTGATCAAGAGCAACATGAGCCACTTCTGTACAAATTGCCAAAATTACTCAGCTCTTTTCCTCTCCCGTTTTTTTTTTTTTTTTTTAATGAAGATCATCTGCTCTTTGTAATTACAATCAATGCCATTATTAATACTACCATATTTTCAAATTTTCCTACTTGCCGAAATACATTTATAATCCCAAAATTAATGCTCACAGTGTTTTTACCATCACTCATGCATGTACATGGAGCTGAGCCATCCACCCAATGCACACATGCTCAGCTGAGGCTGAACAAGGTGATGCCCTGACTTCTTGTTTCAGCTCCAACTGAAAACAAGTGCTCTTTCCCAGTCTATGTAGTGCCACATTCCTACCTTTGTCTACTTCCTGTTGCTGCTTTTGCTGGTCAGAATGGTTCCCAAGCATCATGCTGAAGTGCTGACTCTAATCCTTAGCACACAAGCATGTGTGCATTGGGTGGATGGCTTCTTGTAGGTGCGAGTGCTATACACTGTGATTTCAATAATAATGGGTTAAGAAATATGCATCATGTAGGGTGTTTTTAAATAGAAGCACATATAGAACAGGTTATGTATTGAGAGATGGATGAGTATGTTTTAACCAGGAGCTCAAAGGAACCTAATTCTGTTTTCCTTCCAGAAGTAATGATTCTATACTCATTAAGTCCGTGTTTGTGTGACTTCATAGAATGTAACTACCACAAGTAACTAGAATTCACTGTGAATAAACCTTACTACCTTCCCTGCAACTTTTCCTAACTGCCCTGTGCACATAGAACTTCCTTTCTTTGCATTCAGTTAGCTCTTCCTATCTGCAAAACACTTTAAGGGATAAAACACTGCATTGCAACAATGCTGCTTTTATATTGCCTTGCTGATTTTATATTGCCTTGCTAGGCTGGGTTTATATTTTATATTCTTTGGTTTCTCTTTTGTTAAGCCTACTTCTGGGTACTTAATGAGTGTTTACTAAACAAATTCATTCAAATACAAAGATGTTGTCTTTTTGGATGGACATTGCAATGTTAACATGGATTAGTTTGCTTATTCCCTGGAACCTAATAAAGAGTCCACCTCACAAGTCAATATTAAGAAAAAAAATAAGTGACAGAATGACATTTTTGGAGGGTAAAAGATCAAATCCATTACATCCTATTTCACTCTGTGTATGGATGTCTCTGGTTTTGAATCAATTATTATGATCCAGCTGAATTGTTTTTGAACCAGTGGACCTAAGAAGGAAAATAAAAGCACATTTATTGGCATGTCAGAAAAAGAGGGGAATAAATAACATGACGCTAATTACCAAACAAGGCATGCATTTCTAGATCATGGACTTTATTGGAGCCTCATTTTTGGCACCGAAGTAGAAAACTCTCATAGGTGGATATTGCTTATGGAAGCAGTCATGATAATGGATGTTCCCAGACTATGGATGAGCTACATGTCGGTCACGATCTTTCACCTCCTGAAGACATTTGAATGTTCAGGTTATAATAGCATCAGCCAGACAGAATAGATATATATATAAGGGTATCTGTGGCAGACCTGGAAGCTGCCCCAAAGCCCTATGAATTTTTAACGTTCTTTCATTTTTGCCACCAGTGCAAAGTTGTTGTTCTTTTTCTTTCCTAGTCCTTTCCCCTACAGGCTTTCATATAACACTCAGAGGTAAATGGGTAGGGGATTATCTTTCAATAGCTTATCCTCACCTAAGACTGAAACAAGGTTTTCATGAATTTTCCTTGTTTGAAATAGATTTGATATTCAAAACGTAGAACTATGGGTGTTCCTTGAGCACAGACCAGTCATAACTTCACTTCAACGGTAGGGTGAGCAATGTCCCAGAAAACCTTTGTTGCGCTAAGTATGGAATAGTAGTTGCTGGTCTTGAGCAGAATAGGGAGGGGCTTTCTTGGAAGAGGAGCCAGAACAGTGGTGCAGCAACCGGGGCACTTGGGGAAGCGTTACTTACTAACTGTTGGAAGTATTTCAATATTCTAACAATTAGACAGGCTAAAGCAACAGGCTGGAGGTGAATGATGAGGGCAGTTTTATAGAATGAGAACATTATTCTGTCTGAGAAACGCTAACCAGTATAACTTTTCATTTTTAAGATGCTGCCTGAACACTAAATTTGGCTTCTGTCTTCTGCACAGGGAGACATACCATCTGCAGATAAAAATTTCCTAATACAGGCAGAAACCTGTTTCATCCAGCCCCAAAGGTTAGACATCCATGAACAGAACTTCAGACATATTCACTGTAGAAGGGATCAGATAGGAAGCCTGAGGGGAAGGAGGTGCGGAAAAGGCTGTTGCAAGCACTGTGAGAAACTAGGAAAAGAGAAATAAACATCTGAAAATTTTGTTAAATGACTAAGCTTCTGGAACTATTTTGGGTATTTTGATAGGACAGTCTTCTTAGTTGCTACAATATATTTAAAGGAACATTTCACTTTTTCATCCTGGTTTCCATGAAATAACTAACTACATTGCGGTAACCCAGCATTGTGCTATGCACGGGTGTAGATGATTAATAAATACACATTGAGTGATTAAAGCCTTGCTCTCCAGGTTAAAACAATCCAAGCATGAATGCTTACTGAATAGTATCAGTAAAAGCTCCAGGTTAGAAACAGATCGCAAGGAGCATTGATGTTCTGAAAGTTATTCTTGTCACGAACATACCTGTCAACTGATGATGTGATGTTTATGTGTGTGGGCAAAAGGGGTTAGCAGGTATCTGTAATCATTCTGTCCTTTTAGACTTATTGTTTTCTTAATCTGTCAATGGCAATTTGGTGTGACATGACCTTTTTAAAGTTCCAGACTGTTCCTGTCTTGTTCACCAGTGCCTGACACAGAGTAGCTACTCAATAAATATTTGTTCAGTGAATGAGGAGTCCTTTAACAGGAGCATAAAACGGTGCAGAGCAGCAGACTAAACCCACTCTGAAATCTCTTCTGCTTTCCTGCCTCCTCACATTCAAAAGAAGAAGACCCTTCATCCAGAAAAAAACCTCCCAGTGACTACAGAGTCTAAGGTTAAATATGATTTTTTTTCAAGTTGTCTTCCATGATTCAGAGATCTTAGTTTCAACTCTGCGAAAGTTCAAAGAGCAAGGAAAAAATGTGAAAAGGCTGAATCTATTTGTAAATTACTTTTGGTGCTCTACAGAACTGGTCAAAGCTTGAACTTCTTGTGATCTTAGGAATCCTCCGGCCTCCCTGTCCTCAACCGCACTCCCCCTCTCCCTTCCTAAGTCAGAGCGTGCATTGAATGCATCCTGTTGGTTACTGAACTCTCTCTAGCAATCCAGCTCTTGTGGTTATTTCTCTGCAAGAAGAATCTCCAGGTTAAAATGGCAGTTACCTGGTTCCTCGACGCCAAACAACCAATTCACCTCATAGATACAGTTCATTGAGCAGGTGTGCCTCTTTACATCAGCAGAATTCAGGCAGTATGCCTACATAGGAAAGGTATTTTTCTCATCTTTTGTAATATTACTATTTTATTTTTTTCTGAATTGAAAATAAACACTGAAAAAATACACTTGGGCATATTTTAATTTTTTAATTATTTTAAAAATAGACCAGAGCAACTAAATTCTTAGAATGATAGTTCACAGGGACTGTAAGCTTTGTAAAGCTCCTGTTCTTTTGGTTGACCACGGTATCCAGCACCTAATACAGTGCTGTGTGCCCAGTAGTTACTTAGCAAGTATTTGCTAAACTAACAAGTAAACGTTCTTTATGAAGACTTTCAGTTCCTCAACTACTTTTTAGCCATAGACACAGAAGAATAAATTGGCCAGAAATAACCCTTAAAGGTTTGAAATCATAAGCAAAAGAGGTTGATTTTTCAGTTCTAGAAAGATCAGGTGAGGACTTTTCCAGATGAAGGCATTGTGAGAAATAATTTCTTTTGCCCTGAGCTGAAGTGTTTTAGAGCTGTGCTTGATTGTAGCAGCCAACACTGGAAAAACTGTCAAAGCATGCTCACTGGAGTTGGTTATTTCACGGCTTTGTTCCAATCACATAAAAAAAGTATATTTATGATAGAGCAGAATTCAATTCGTCCTTCTATTGATTTTTGAAGGGTAGAACAATCTAAAAGATGCTACATCTGAGAAATGTCAGAAACTTAGCAGACTTTTCAAATTATTTAATGACAGCCTAGAGGCCTTATCTTATGCAAAACATATTCTCGGGATGATGGTTAATCACCTGATTATGTATGATGCTCCTAGTCTTTCCTTATTTCACCCTTCTCTACGAAGTTTGGTCTATGTCCCTTTTAGGCCTTGCTTCCTGTCAGATAGTCAATAAGTAAATAAAACTGAGAACTGGAAACAGCTGTGGCCTACTAGAAGCGCATTGGGGCTAAAAGTAATGAAATCTATGTTTAGTTTGACTCTCTCACTTGAGCAATAGAAAAAAACTTAAGGCTTGTGAAATTAACTTACACCTTTTCATTGCCTTCTACCCCTAAAGTGCTACACAAACATTTATGAGCATCATTTTTACTTAATTGTCCACTACATGGGATACAACTGTGAATTGGTGGGAATAATTCTTTACCACACTTATAGACCACTTTTTAAATTTTCTTTATGGACATATTTCATGTGATCATTCTTAAGTGATGCTTATACATACAGGAGACTGTGGGTACAAGCAAGAGTTGAAATCAGAAGATGTGGTTATCTATTCTCAACTGTACTATTTGCTAGCTAGGTTTATAATATGGACAAGTCATTTTTCTTTCTGATGTTACATGCTCTTATAATTAAAACAAAATAATAGAGCATTGCTGAAATTTCAAATATGAAACCAAGTAATGGTTGAAAAGAATTCCATTACCACAAGTAATTAAGAGAATAAGTCATAATGAAATGTCACATACTCTTAAAGATTGGTGAGAAGACAGGTGTTTAAACCTCACCCTACTGTAAGCTCTCCATGACCAGCAAATAGTTCCTGTAATTTCCATCTGGAGCCAGTCAGTGTTAATCACACAACATAGAGGCTCTACAAATATAGTTGTACAACAACAATTGGAACCATGCTTTATCTGCCATCATGGGCCACTCAATGAGAATTTAATGCATTCTCTTAATTCTCAAAACAGACCCCAAAGTAGATGTTTTCCCCATCTTGTAAATGAGAAATGAAGGCCAAAATAGATAAAATCAGTTGACCAAAGTCAGACAATTTTTTTTTTTTTTGGCAGCAGAAAAGGAAATGAAACCCAGATTTGTTCAGATCTATGCTATTACCTACATACTCAAGGCCTCAGCACCTGAGTGCACCTTCAGAGACCCAGATATTCTGGGCACAATGCTTTACATGACTTACTTTTCCAGAGCTATATATATATTTTTTTAATTAATTTTATTGTTGTTATATTATATCCATCCCGTTTTTGCTCTCCTTTGTCCTCCAGAGCTATATTTTTCATGTGTAGGCTTCCTTTTTATTTTTACTTTATTTTAATGATTCATTACTTTACACAAATGACTTTGAACAAATCATATTGGTAAGGAAATTTTATAAGCATGCTTTGTCAATTTCTTTCTAAAAGCACTCTTTTACTTGGCTTCCTTTAACAACATTATATCATAGGGTCAAAAGGAAAAAAAGTAAAATATGGCCTTCTAATAATAAATGCCTCCTGCATTAGTCATGATTCTCCTGAGAAACAGAACTATTAGGAAAGATACCTTTATGTATTTAGCTGGAGCTATAGTTATGTGTATAGACCTATCTATTTATCTATCTAAAAAGAGATTTATCATAAGGAATTGGCTCATGCAAGCATAGAATCCGAAGTTCCAAGGTCTGAGGTTAGCAAACTGGAGGCCCAGGAGAGTTTATGAGTAGTTCCTGTTTGAGTCTGGAGACCTGAGAACCACAGAGTTTATGGTGTAACTTTCAGGGCAAACACCAGAAGCTGGAGACCCAAGAAGAGCCAATGTTTCTTTTTGAGTCCAAAGACCAGAAAACACCAATGTCCCAGCTCAACGTCAGGCAGGCATTCCCTCTAACTCACTTTTCTCTGGTCTTCAATTGATTAGAAGAGCCCCACCCCCTAAATAAAAAGGGCAATTTACTCTACTCAGTCTACAGTTTCAAATGTTACTCTCATCCAGAAACCCCCTCACAGAAACACTCAGAATAATGAGCATTTATTATGTCTGGGCACCTTGTAGAGCAGTTACGTTGACACCTAGAATTAGACATTGCACCCCTGGAATGTAGAGCTTGATTTCTCAGAGAAGCTCTCTCTGACCATGGCTTTGAATCCATCAAGAAGAAGAGTATCACTATAGGTTTTAACATCTTGCACATCAATTAGATCTCTCCAACTTCTCTCCAGAAATCCAGAATAAAACTTTCAAAGGAACCAACATTAATGGAAATGTAGAATTCCTCTTTGTTATGTAATTAGAAATAAAAACAATGCTAAACTATAAAATAACTCCAAATAATGTAAGACATGTGATCTTCTCATAGGGATAATTAATTTCAGTGAGGGTACCCCATTTTGCTGATGTACCAATATGCTTGGTCTGCCCATTTGATAGTCAACATTTACCTCTGTTCTCACAGAATAACCACAATTCAAGTTATAGGCAATTTAAGACAAAAAACCTTTGTAAAATGCTTTTATTTGTCATTTATTGAATTTTGCATTTTTATGAAAAATATTCCTCTCTTTAACCAATAATATATGCTTTATTTGGGGTTGAAACTGATATAGCTACAATTTATTTATTTCTAGTAAGTTCCTAACAACATTAAAACCCACAATTTTACCTGATGTAGTGAACAAACACATGGTATTTCATTTAAATTTTCTAAAAAAGAAGTAATGAAATCATGATCGCCCTGGCTGGTGGCACAGTAGATAAGCCACCGGCCTGTGAACCCAAAGGTTGCTGGTTCGATTCCCAGCCAGGACACATAACCAGGTTGCAAGCCAAGTCTCCAGCCAAGTTCTTCGCTGGAGGCAGGTGAAAGGCAACCATACATTGAAGTCTCCCTCTCTCTGCCTCTCTCTCCTTTCCCATCTCTCTAAAAAATAATAAATGAAATCTTTTAAATAAATAAATAAATAATAAAATCATAAAGTTCATAGATGTCTCTAATGTAATCTGACTTGGAAAGATAAATATACTGACCATACCGCATACTTGGTGTGTGACTTACAGGAATGTAGAATTAAATACTCTCAAACCTTTAAGGTAATTATCCTCATCCCATCTCTAGGTAGAGCAACATCAGGGATTTTTTTTTTCATTTGATTATTATTTTTTGATTACTGCTAATATTCGGTCCTTCCCTAGTTGACATATTAAAATCTAATCCCCCCTATGGTGGGGCCTTTCGGAGGTGATTAGATCACGAGGTCAGAGCCCTTATTAATGAGATTAATGCTTTTGTAAAGGAGACCCCAGAAAATGTTCCTGTCTGGTTTCACTATGTGAGGACACAGCAGCATGTCAGCCATCTATGAACAAGAAAGTGGGTCTCCACCAGACATCAAAACTAGAGCTTTGATCTTGGACTTCCCAGCCCCTAGAATTGTTTGAAATAAATTGGTTTTGCATATAAGCCACCCAGAGTATCTTATGCTGTTGGATCAACTGGAGCAGACTAACATAACTACTTTCATGCAAGAATGATATATGGAATATCGAAGTATTTGGATAAACAATTATTGAGCTTGCATCATAGGAAAATAGATATAGTTACATTTCATGCTGAGAATATTGCTGTATGTTCTGTACAGAGTCTCTGTGTAAGTGGATCAATCTTGTGAGTATATACTTGTTGATTTATTCACTCAGTGTATTCAGCAAATATTTATCATGTGACTACTGTATGCTATACCTCCAGGCTCTGCAGCTGTAGGAGTGAATCAAACAGATGAAATTTCTGCCCTTGGGAGCTGATGCTCATGATACTTTGTATTTACAAACATCTCCCAGTATTCCCAGCCCAGAGATAAGGCACTACTATTTTGTTGCTCTCTAGAATTTCATCTTCTTCAGCATAGGAGGCTAGAGGTACTTTGTCATTCTAAAGAAAACATGTATATTCACAATTCTTTTTGAAGTACACCATATGTACCATGTAAGGGCAAGAGGAATATTAAAAACAAATAGCAAATACTAGAAAGGACTGTGAGAAAAAGAGAAATAATACGAAGGTAGGAAGAATGTTTTTGGAGCGAAGAGAGTAGCTGGGGAATAAGGAAGACACTGGAGAAAAAGATGCAATGAAATGCTTTGAGATTTGGATAAGGTTTGTTTTCTGAATGTCATGGAAGGGTGTTGACTGAGTAGTGAGGGGATTTAAGGGAACCGTTTTAGTAAAATACAATAGTGAATCAGAAATGTGATTTCAGTCATGGCATTTTTGCTTAATTAGGAGGGAGAAGAAAAATTTAGAAGCAGAGATGCTGAAAGGAATATATTTCGGTGATTCAGGCCAGGAATTATTAATACTTTATAGAGATGGAAAGGAAGAAATAACTATTAAAAATGTTGTCGATGAGAATTATATGGGGGAGGAGTATGAGACTCTAAAGATAACTTAGAAAGTCACCAGCCTTAGGGACAGAACAGATGGTTGCCTCTCTCAGAATGATGGAAATTTTACACAGAGAAAAAAAGAATTTAATTTTTATAAATTTATTTTTAACTGTAATAGAGTCAGGTATCATTTAGGTTTTTATGAAGAAATAAAATTGTCATTAGATCTTTACTTTTTCTATACTTGTAGTGAAAATACTGAAATATATTATACAATAATTTATTTCCTTATCTAGACTAAGAGCAGTCAACCATTTAAAAGTATTGGTTGGTTGATACTTCAATAGGTCTAGTAAAACAAGTGGGGTTTTGTATTTTTTTTTTCATTCCCTTAGGATAATTATGTAACTTTTTCCTCAATATAATTCTAAATAAGCACAATAAAGGAAACTGTATGATGGTTTTATCATTTGCAGCTCCTTTGAAATTTTCGCCCAGGGAATTGGAAATATTTTGACAAATTGCATTATAATTTAAATAATATAAATAGTTATAACTAATTTTCAGCAACTAATAATCATTATTTACTTTTGTCTGAAGTAGTTTATGGTATAATTCAATTCAAACATTATTCAGTGCTTTGTAATAATCATGAATTCCAAGAGCAATGATGATAAAGAATGGCCCTTAATAGCTAACAACTGCTGAGCATTTACTGGGTAACCGTTATTGGGCTCAGTGCTTTGCCCCATTTCTTGGTCATTTGAATATCTTCATTTGATCACTTTTTCTACAAAGTGTTTGCCATTTACTTATTGAGTTCTTCATAAACCCGGTCATGAGCCCTTGCTTATTAGGCAGCTATTTCTTCCATTCTGTGGCTTGCTGTTTCCTCTCCTGTGATGTCTTTGATGAACAGAAGAATCTCGTCATAGTCAAATTTAACAGTTTTTACTTTCAGTTAGTGCACTTTAAGTCCTGTTGAAGAAGTTACTTTTATCCTAAATAAGAAATATTCTTCAATATTTCCTAGAACTTTAGTTCTCAACTGGAGACAGCTTTGCACCCAGGGACATTTGTCAATGTCTGAAGAAATTTTTGGTTGTCTCAACTCAGGGTGTTCCACTGGCATCAGTGCATTGAGGCCGGGGATCATGCTGAACATACTACAATGTGCAGCACACCCCTTCAATAAAGGGCCAAATATTTATTTCACAATAGTGCTGCTATTAGGAAACCTGTTCCTAGAAGCTACATTGATTTACCTTTCACATTAAAATCTATAATCTAATTGGGAGTTGATTTTATGAATGATGTGAAGTACGGTTCATTTTACTTTCTTCTCTATGTATATCTGATTGCACAGCAGCATTTACAAAAATGACTCTTCTTTCGAATCAGCTTGGTGATAATCAAGCATCCATGTATGCGAAGTTCCCTGAGTTTGCCATGTTATTGCTTTAGTCTATTTTTCTATCCTTAGATCTAAAAACTTCTCTTAAATACAAATTTATATAAAGCTCTGATATAAAGAGCACATTTACTCTCAGTCTATTCTTTCTTTTAAAGCATTTATTTAATATATTTACATTTTATGCCTTTCTGTTGAGTAGCCTCCACAGAAAACTATTTATATGTTTTTTCACAAGTATTTTACATTTAATGTTATTTTATCTCTTTTAAAATTTTACTTCCTAATTATTTCTAGTATAAATATATAAATTTGATTTTTGTGTATTGATCTTAAGTCCTGCAACTTTCTAAATTCATTTACTCTAGTAATTTATGTATAGGCCAGTTAGTACATCATAAACACAATCATATTACCTTTGAATAACAACAGTGGTAAGCTGACTGATCTCTCCCTTCCCCTCCCTTCCTCCCTCCCTTCCTCACTAATTCTAGTACTTTTTTTCCTTTTTGTTCTTTTCTTCACTGAATTATTCTAGAAAATTATTTTAGTATATTATTAGCACACAATGTTAAAAGTATTGCAGTGTCAGTTGTTATAGAAATGAATTTTTCTGAGCAAGTATTTGTTTTATCCAGCAATTTTCAAAGAGCATCCACTATGTGCTAAGAATTCTAGTGAAATGGCCGTGGGCCAGACATGATCCTGAGACTCAGGAAGTTGGCATTATTAGTGGGAGGATGTAGACTAAAAACAAATAGAAAAATAAATTGCTTCATTCTTTATATATTTTTGTTTTAGATCTTAATTTGCTGATTTTTATTTATGTTGTACATAAATATACAACCTGCTCTTAAACATACTTTAAGTCTTTAAGTTTGGTAACTGTATTTTCAGTTTTAGAATTTAAATTCGGTTCTTTTCATGTTTATTCTGTCATTTCCATTATACTTTGCATTTCTTTGCCAAATTCTTATCCTGTATTTTACTTCTTGAATTCATTTATATATGAGGCCTATCCCAAAAGTATCAGCTCTGCAAACTGTTTTAATGATATTGGCATTGGCTCGATACTTTTGGGACAGACCTTGTATAATTTATTTCAATATCTAGGGCAACTATAGTGTGATTTCATTTTCTGTAGTTTCTATTAATTCATGTTTGCCTCCTTATATATTTGCATGTGTTTTTAAACTTTTTACTTGGATTTTACTTTTTTTAGAACAGCTTTAGTTTCACAGCAAATTGAAGAAGTGCAGAGATTCCCAATATACTCCCTTCCCCAAAATGTGCACACCCTCCTGCATTATCAATAGTCCCCACAAGAGTAGTACATTTGTTACAATTGACGAACCATGTTGACTCACTCAAAGTCCATAATTTAGTTTGTGGTTCATGCTTTGTACACATACTACGGGTTTGGATAAATGTATAAATGGCATGTATCCATCATTGTGATATCACATCTGTTTTTTTTAAAATTATGCCAGACATGATAACTGAAAATATTTTGTAGAAATAAGTTAAGAGTCTTGAATGATTTTATCATCCTCCACAGAAAATTCATCTTCAGTTAATTGCCTGGGCTCTAGCAATCCCCTATAACCTTTATCCACTTTCAGTACTGGAGGTAATGGGAAGGAAAGTTGCTATGCCTACAAGGATTTCCCTGCTTTTGGTTAACTTTTACCCCTTGAAGTCTCAATCCAAAGGGTAGAAGGTTCACCAAGGGACACACTTCTTGGTGGCTCCTAAATGACATTTGCTGGATCCCAGCCAAGAGAGGCTGCCAAAATTTTCCTTAGAAATCCTCTCAGTAACTGGCAAAATATACCCCACCCCCCAAACAGTGATGCCACCTCCTTCAGTCTTTTTTCTTCTCCAGATTTCTACTTCCTTCAGATGTTTTTCTAACTCATTCCACTTTTATGGAAGCAGAAGTTAGTAGAAGAGTTGGTCGGAATTAGTGCACTAGAAGGAAAGTCTTCAAGAATTATTTGTTTATGTAAAACACTAAAGAGTGATGGAATTAAAATTTCCCAAAAAGCTTAATTTCTAAATATTTTATGTATACTGCCAAAAAGTTACAAAGTATTTACATATACATATTTAACCTTATTAAATTTACATTGATTTAAATTAGAATTTAAGATATATTTACTTTACTATTTAATTAATATGTAAATCCTGTATCTTAAATTTATCAAGAGAGTCTTTTCCTTAATTTTATTCTCCAATGAAATATTCTTAGTACAGAAAAAAATATTATCTAGTCTATATTCTTGCATTGCAATGTTAATGCCATGAAGCCCAAGATCATATCTTTCCTGTTGATCCTGATACCCCAGTACTGACTCACAGGCATTTACAAATGCCTGGAAATGCAGATGGGTATTTGTTGAATAAATGAATACTATGTTCATACTATTTATTTCTATAACCATGTCCACTGCAATACTTTTGACAGGTTGTACACCCAATAAAAATGGTTGACGATCATCCAGGAAGAATTCCTGAGCATAAATTATAGACATACTTGAGGCCATTTTTCATGATTTACTGGCTTCTCAATTTATGCAAATATATTTTAGCCTAAGTTTTACATATTAATACAGATAATCTTAATACTATTTGGATTATTAATAGAAAATAATAAAAATGTTCCCATAAAATTGATGGATACTTTTCATGACTCTAAGGAACCCAGGGGGATGGTACATAGTTTGGTGGGACAATTTTCAGACCTTAGAATATATTTTGTCTTTATCCAGATATGCAGGAAGGAATGTTTATTTTTAAAGCCTCCATATGCAAGCTGTTTTTGTCAGTGATATTTTGAAAGCATTATGAATTCACACTGTCAAGATAAATATAGAAACGTTTCATTCTAAAACATTAGGAAACCCAGGTTAATTATCCCACTGGTGAAATAGTATAGAATCTCTCTGAAAATGTTATTTTAAATCCAAACAATGTAAAGATTAGTGCATTTTGCAGTGCCAAGACTAAGAGTTCTAGGTTTACAACATAAAGCCAGACAACAACAGAAAAAAAAAAAAGGTATAACATTACTTAAATATTATGGCTTTGAATGAAATTCTAGTGTATAAAATTAGTGTTTTTCTCAAATTAAATTTAAAATAGGCCTGCCTTAAACTAGCTGGACTCATTGTGCACCTGTACTCTTTACCCTAGTGTTACTCTTTTTTTTTTTTTTTTTTTAATTTTTATTTCATTATTTTCAGAAAGAGGGGAAGGGAGAGAGGCAGAGAGGGAGAGAGACATCAATGTATGGTTGTGTTTCACGTGCCTCCAGCCACAGACCTGACTGGAGACCTGGTTTGCCACCTGGTTATGTGTCCTGGCTGGGGAATCGAACCTGCGACCTTTGGGTTTGCAAGCCGGTACTTATCCACTGTGCTACCAGCCAGGGCCCCTAGTATCACTCTTTACTGCCACAGTGTGTGTGTTTGTGTGTGTGCACCTCTGTATAAATAGATTAGGTTGTATTGAAGACTGAGGTGTAATTAACATGCAATAAGCTGCCATATTTAATGTGTAGAATTTGATAAGTTTTGACATATGTATAGACCTTAGAAACCTTCACCACAATCAAGATAATAACTACATCCATCACCATTGAAAAGCTTCCACATACCCCTTTGTCATCCTTCATGCTGGTTCCTTCCCACACCACCTGAGCTGTCCCAAAGTAGTCATTAATCTTTCTCCTGTCACTACAAATTAGCTTGCATTTTACATAATGTTATGTAAATTAAATCATACAGTATGTACTCTTTTGTTATTCCTGGCTTCATTGATTCACCTTATTTATTTTGAGACTTATCCATATTGAAGTACATGCCAATATTCAATTTCTTTTTCATTTCTCACTAGGTTTCTACTGTATAGGTAAATGACAATTTGTTTTTTCATTCATCTATTGATGGAAGTTTGAGTGGTTTCCATGTAGAAAGCATAAGTTCATACAAAGACTTAACCACAAATTGCTAAAAATATGTGCACAGGGCTTTGTATGGGCATATTCTTTCATATATTTTGGGTTAATTTATAGGAATGGAATGGCTAGATTATATAAATCACTGTGTGTTTAATTTTTGATGAAACAGCCAAACAGTTTTACAATAATAGTTATACCATTTTACATTCCCACAGCAGTGTATAAGAATTAAATTTCCTCTGCATCCTTTCTTCTACCATACTTGTTATGGTTAGTCTTTTTCACAATTTCTATTTACTTCCTTCTCAAATGCTGCTATGTGGTTGGCTGATAGGTAGCCTGTAATTAAAAGACATTCATATGGACAATAGCTAGATTTTTCTACCCTCAGTTATTTTTGGAGGAAATACAGAATGGCCGTTAAGGGAATGAGATTTAGAATCAGACAGCCAGGGTTTAAATTCCACTGATCCTAGTCTCTAATTGTGTGACATTGGAAAAGGAATTTAATTGCTTGCTTATGACCCAGTTTTCCCATAGAGATGTTTAAAAAAAAGAGAGGCATATATTAGTAATTTTATATATGTCAGCTCTATTTTCTGTCTCACAAAAAAAAAATACAAAACCAAAAATGTTATGAATGAGAAGACTTATAATAACTTGCAGCTAAACCGTATTGAAACCAGAGTAAAACAAAATCTGCACTGTGTTTTCTTTCTTTAAAAATGAGATGATACTTTATTATTTTAAAAAAGCAGGTAGGGTCTTCTAAAACATTTTTATATCCAAATACATGAGACTCTCTGAGGGTGATAGAGCATTTTGTACCAACTAAACCCATTACTAGAGTTTTACCATTTTCTTAGAGTAACTTTTGAATGGGAAATGCATGCATCATTGTACAGTTAACTTGGGAATATAATATATAACAAACTAGAAATATTATGTAGTCCATGCCAGCATCCACTTGTGCTTTCTCTTCATTCAGAAATTAAACAGATTTCTTATTCCTGTGTCTGAGATAATAAGGTATCTGTTTCCTTGAACTCCCCCTAATGATGTGTTACCTCAGTGCTGATCATTGATGTGCCCTTAGAACCCATGCCATTTTGTCCTGAGCTAGAATGATGGATTATTTGATTTGGTTCTCTTACTGGTGCTTACTCTTTTGCATATGAGATTGATTCACATTCTACATCAATTTGTTTCTCAGAAGGTGCTATGTCTTTCTTATATGTCTTTGCAAAATTCTTCCTCTGCATTTTCATTTTAACCAAGGAACGATCCTCTCTGAAATGGGAATTTATTATCTGTGTCTGCTTTCCATTTTCTGATTAGCATTCACTCTGTCCATTTCAGGGTTTCTGTCAGACAAATCAGGGCAACGGACATTTAACCCTCCCCCTTTGGAAGCAGCTGTGTCTCTGAAGGAATATAAGTAATCCTTACTCACTTCACCCCCACCTAGCCGCTCTCTGTGCATCTGCTATGTTCTTTACCTCTCTGCATAACATGCCATTCTTTGCTCTGTTGTTTTTCAAGTTTCATCTGTTAGAAAAACTGCTGGAATATAAGCGATGACTTTGAAGTCACATTCGATCGCCTACCTTAGTGTTTTACACCCTTAATACCAGATCAGTGCCAGGAGGAAAAAATTATTCCTCTACCTTACCTTCTGAATGAAGAAGGGGCATGCAGATTAAATGAACAAAATATATTAACAGGAAAAGAGGCACACAATTTCTATTAATATTCATATTCACGGACGTTCACAGAAAAGAAATGAAACTCAAAGAAATGGTTAGATGCTGGGCTTATATACCCATTTAGCAAAGGAAAAAGAGGTTGGGCTTCAAGGAAGGATAAATTGTGGGAAAGTAGCTAGGAAATACATGAGAGAACTAATGGAAAATAAGGACTATTTTAGTAAGTTACTTTTATGCAAACTCATGTTGGTGTCAACTTCCTCTCTTCAGTAGAGGTCCCTCTTCTCTCCTTGGTACAAGGAAAGTTATGCCCTGCTTTTAGGCTGATAATGGGAGACTAGAGAATTCTTCCTGCTTCTGTTGATTCTTAGTTACCTTCAGCTCAAAATAATCCTGATACCAAAGTGGCATATTTGGGCATAGCATATTCTGATCCCCTCCATCAGTTGTGACATGCTCCTGAAATTCCAATGTGAAATGAAACTGTCCCTGAGGGACTTAGTTCATTCAGTTTGGTTAGAACCAAGGTGCTCTGACATAGCTAAGAAAGGAGAGCTGTGTTCCACTTAGTTACACACACACTGAACATCACAAGCACAAAGTTTTCTGAATGAGGCAACAAAATTCCAAATGTTATGCCAGAAAAATACACATAAAGTTTGGATGAAGAGATTTCTATCGCTTTCTATGATCCAGACTAAGTATAATTGTTACTCAGAAAACAAGTTCATAGTTCTAAGTTGACCCATCAATTCAGCAACAGTGGAGGGCATAAGATAATAGTTTTTTGCAAACAGTAGTCTAAATTCCCTATTTGTTCCTGAATTACTTTCCAAGTGAGGCAATGCCTTAACCTTTCTGTGATGCAAGTTAGTTTTAAAAACTCCAACATCCCATTAGGGAGGGGAGCATAAAATGACCTTAATTGTGATCTCCCTGTGTTTATAATATCTTTAATTGCAAATACAAGATTCACAAGCACTGCTGGTAGTGTGAAAAGGTTGCACATTGTCTTCTCAGTAAGATTTCTCCCTTTGTCCTAATTATTCTGGAATATTATCATTTGTACAGTGTTCCTATAAAGGGAATGAACTGAAAAAGGAATTAGAAAACCACTACTATTAATTTAGCCAGGCTGAATTAAAAGATCATTAAACTTTGTAGAACACTGTTTTAAAAAAAAAGGAAAAAGAAAAACCAAATAATAACTTCAGAGAAATAGTTATTTAAAAGATGGGCTTTTGATGACAGCTTATGAGAAATTAAATTAAATCACTAGTTCTGTGGCCATTAGTGCATTCTGAAGGAACCCCTTTTGTTCTGACAGTTGAAGTAGGGACTCACCTCCTTTGTTTTAGCCTTATTCTCTGCATTGTTGCTTAGAAACCAGACTCTTAGAGGTATTTGCTCAGTAAGGTGTGGGTAAGGTTACATATTTGGTTTTCAGATGGAGATGATTAGAAAGAAGTAGAGTGAGGATAGGTTTTAAAAAATGAGATATTTTTTATGGGTAGGTATGTAAAATTACCCACAGAAGCTCAGTATAAATACAGAAGAAGTCAGTAGAATTACAAAGCGAAGAATAAAGCTATAGGGTAATTAGTTTAAGACAACAAAAAATATGTTTCTCACCAGTTAAAATTATAAAAGGAACCATGTGTAGGAGCTTATTATCTGCACAGTAAAACAATTAGCAATTGATGATGTGCCAAGCACTTTCCCTTGGACTGTTCCAGCATTGTCCCAGATCATTTCAGATTGGCCAATCATACTGCTAATTCAAATGCTTTGTGGGGTCACAGCAAAGATACCCAAAGAGTCTGGGCAAATGATGAGGTTATGTTTGTATGTGGATAATTTTATATTATTTCTGCTGTACTTGGCTTTCATATGTTTTAGCTTTTTTCCAGCAATATAGAATTAAGAATAAAGCACTGTGAAAATAAAATGATAACTACAAATGTTACTAAGATTTCCAAGAGAAAAAAAAAGTAGATGCCTATAAGCTACTATTTCTATTTCACCACATATACACAAACATAATATTATATGTACTTATATTCAACCCACATCTGATTGTTAGGCAATACATATAATTTTTTTAAAAAATCAGAGGACCTGACAATGGCTGTCACTGCCAAAATCCAAAAAGACATACTCTCTCCTACCTATCCCAGTATCCTTGAAGAATATCCTGAGTGGTTAGTTGACATTGGTTTTCTATTCAGAATGCAAGGGTGGCCTTACTTCTTCTAGCTGAACTGCTGTGCCCATGCTCCACTCATGAGAGCTCTTGTTATGCTGGCGACCAAAACCATAGTGACCAAAAGAATATTAAACCTTGTACTTCCCTCCAAGTTTCAGAAAGGAAGGTGGTTTTTACTTCAGACAAATAGTGTTTATTAAGATCCAAGTAGGGTATTAGTAGTGATTGAACATACAGATGACTCCTATCTAATCTCCACTGATGTGAAAGTGCTTCCATGTGGCATGTTGCTTTGTATGCCATCCAGGTATGGCAGAAATATTCTAATTTCTCCTAAAATTATTAGTGTCGAATTGTACAGCTTTATAAAGAAAAGAAACAAAAGCAAATGGCTTAGAGATAGAAATTTCCAAGTATCGTAGGACCTACTGATTTCAATATCTGCTGAACAGGGCAAGCTAAAGTGGATAGCAAAATTGTCTCTGAGTTTTCCTTTCCTTCCTTAGTAGCTGAATCGGTGGATAATTTTCTAAACAAAGTTCATTGTTTCACTGGACAACTTATCATGAAACCAGTCATCTCTGTATTAGTCCTCTCTGTCCTGGTTGTAATTATACAAAGAAGTCACCATGTTGATTCTATATTTTGTTTCACTATTATCTCAGGGAACATATTTCGCTAAAAATTAAAAAAGTAATTCTCTATTTAAAAAGTTAAGAAACACTGGTAGCACAGTGGGTAAGGCACCAGACAGCAAACCCAAAGGTTGCTGGTTCAATTCCCAGCCAGGGCACATAACCAGGTTGCAAGCCAGTTCTCCAGCCAGATCTGTAGCTGGAGGCAGGTGAAAGGCAACCATACATTGATGTTTCTCTCCCTCTCTGCCTCTCTCCCCTCCTCTCTCTCTCTGGAAATAACAAACAAAATGTTTTTTAAAAAAGTTCACAAACACCTAGAAGGAAATACAAACAAGGATTCTCATCATGAAGTAGTGTAATAAGGCAACAGATGACTTTCTGACTGGGAATGACAACAAAATATTTTTAAATGATGGCCAAATGGATGTCAAATATACTCTTAACTGACATCTAACATAGAGAGTTTCACTCAATGGGGAGAGTTTCTGGTTTGGTGAACATGTGAGGGGGGTGGGAGAGTGGGTGCACTAAGAGACCGCATGGGAGTTCCATACCCTTTCCCCATGCCTCGCATCTGCTGTTCCTGCATTCTGAGGTTGACATAAGAACATCCAAACCCCCCATGCTCCTTCTTTGTACATCCACTCCCTTATTCATTAAGGCCTTAAGGCAATTAAGTCCTGGTCAGCATCAGTCTTGGGAACAAAGCCTCAAGTCTTTAACAACATGACTGTATTTCTTTGTTCTTTTTTTTTTTTTTTAAAGATTTTATTTCATTATTTTTAGAAAGAGGGGAAGGGAGAGAGGCAGAGAGGGAGAGAGACATCAATGTATGGTTGCATTTCACCTGCCTCCAGCCACAGACCTGACTGGAGACCTGGTTTGCAACCTGGTTATGTGCCCTGGCTGGGAAATCGAACCTGCGACCTTTGGGTTCACAGGCCGGTGCCTTATCCACTGTGCTACCAGCCAGGGCTTTTTTTTTTTTTGTATTTTTCTGCAGCTTCCCCACATCTCCAGAAAGATCAGATTTGCTCATTCCTTGTTCAATGATTCTAATCTGGCATCGTGTAGATAGAATCACAGCATTTTTTTTACTTCAGGCAAAACCAGTTATGGATTTAGATGTTGACTGATACTTTCAAATGATTCTCTAATTCTTTGGTTAACAATGAATCAACAGAATCTTTGGCCATTCCATCCTTCACAAATCCCTTATTAATAGCAGTGTGACAGCCAGAGGAAGAGATTCATAGGCCGAGGTGTTGAACAAAGAGGTTCTGTTGTCTTGGAGCTTGGGGCCCTGGCATGCTGGCAGGTAAAAGCATTCTGATTCCTCCTCTTATAAATTCTTGTTGTTTCTCTGTATAAGCCCGACTATAACAGCAAATGGGAATTATAAATCAATTATAATAAAAGTGACATTGGCTGTGAAAAATTATTTCTGTTAAATCTAACTGTACTGTATATATCACATTTACTCTGACAAGGACTTAACTGTAGCATTTTAAATAGATGCAGCAGTAAATGGGTTGTTCTGTTCATTGCTGTATACCAGTAGGGATGATCACTTATGATTTTGTGTTGTAATGCATATCATGGTTAAAGATGTGCTGTGAACGTGCAACATGAGTTCAGTTTAATAGGCTAGCATTTGTCATCCTTCACATAGATGTCTTTTATTTTGTAATATGAAGTCTTGGCTATCATCCTTTATCAGATATACACCAATGCATAACCAAGTAAACACATGCAACTCAGAAAACATTTCCCTAGTCAGAGAGATGGAATTGGTAGATCAAAAGATAATATGCCAGCAATAGTCAAACAGTATTGTTTACTGCATAGTTGGAACTATGGATTATGATTAACACAACATCTGACACATTCATTTTTCTTAAATAAATGAATGAATTCATTTAGGGGAAATAAACTACCCTGTAGAGTGATAGGAAAAACAAAAGTATGATTAGATGTGGTAAGATAAAATAGTTCATTATAGCAAATATTAGGTAATATTGTGATTTACTATTAATTTAGTTTCCTTTGATTCTGATATTTGACACTCATTTAAATTAAGCTTTTTGTATAATGACAGCCAAATAAAAGATGTACCGATGACTGGCTTCTTTGTGAGCTATCTTAAACATATTTTCCTAAATTAAAAAGACAACAATAAATACACTTGCAAGGTCCAAAATAGAAGGGATATGAAAACTGGGAATGTACTTCTAAGGCTAAAATATATAAAGAAAGCTATATATCATCATCTGCATAGCCAAACCAGGGTTAGCTTATTTAGCAATTAATTTTCTTGTTTAAATTATTGCTATGCACTATTGCAGAAATACTAATTTTTTTCTTGGTTTTTTATTTGATTTGATAAGTGAGATTAGCACACTCGAGTTTGTCTTAATAGGTTATTCATATTTAATTAATGAACAAGCTGTATTTTGTCCTCGCCCTTTGCCTGCAACCAAATTTAAAAACTAATAATGACAACATTGACAAACAACAACAACAATAAACCTGCTCCCTTGCAACCTGGATCAAATATCCTCTTTATTTTACTATTCTCAGCAGGGACGAAATTGCACTGAGCCAAGACGTAGCAGTGCTATGTTGAAGTTGTTTGTCTTTTAAGGTTCAGTGAAAATCCTATGAGGTTCTGACCTTTCCTACAGATAGTATGTGTTCAGGGCTGTTTCAGTGTTTGCTATGTGTTCCTTGGGATCCTATTA
Source organism: Noctilio leporinus (assembly GCA_004026585.1). Taxonomy (NCBI): domain Eukaryota; kingdom Metazoa; phylum Chordata; class Mammalia; order Chiroptera; family Noctilionidae; genus Noctilio; species Noctilio leporinus. The sequence goes on along the minus strand of PVIW01008675.1, from coordinate 5,989 downwards.
TAAATGGTTGAGTAAATCCCTCAACCTTCAACTTTATGACATACAAAAGAAAATTGTTTTCAAAATCATAAATAATCTCCAAGGTAAACGTAATAAATCACATATTTTAGCAAATGGCCAAGAAAAATGGTTGGATGTAAATGTGTATTTTTAGCAAATCTAAATAGTTTAAACTTGTCTGTGGCTGATATTGATGGTCAAGTAAAAAGACACTCCTGTGCTCTCTTCAGTGCATTTTCAAAATGATGCGGCAGTGCTGGAAATGGAACATTTTTCCTTTTTCATTCTTAGGGACTAACATCATTAACTGGATGGACTGTTAATATGAATATTAGTTGATAAATAATAAGCAGGAGAATTTGCAAGTGTTGATTCTATAGCCAGTTAAGCAGAGTGGGAAAAGTAGGGGCTTTGTTGTCAGAATGACCTTGACCTTGAAGTGAATTCAGTTATTAGTTGTGTGAATTTGGCCAGTATATGTACCCTATATGAAACTCAGGCTGACATTTGTAAAATGTACGAAATATCAATACCTACTTAGTAAAATTCTCAATGAAAGACTTCTATGACTGCCTGACACAAGCTAGGGACTCAAAAATGCTATTTAATTTAATATTACAATAAAGACAAAAAGTTAAACTCTGTAATAGGTATTACCCTGTTGTAAACACATTTGACTTATCTAGAACATTGTTGAGCTCATGCTTTTATAATCTTTGCTTTTATGTGATTTGTATTTACTTACATACCTCTGGAACTAACAAGAACAAGATTGGTGAGACCAAATATGTCATGAATACTTGTGGCCAAATGCAGCTATCAGTTTTCAGTGCTCATCTAACCTAGGCTCTCTGTAATAATTAGCACTTAGGACTTTATTTTTAAACCTGTCTCCTCTCTTGGACTAAGAGGCAGATTGTATTTGTCAAAACTCATTGTAACAATAGCAACCATCCCTCATGCCTTCTTTATGCTACGGCTTTATATGTGTGCCGTGGAAAGGTGATGTCTATGCCCATTTCCTCAGAATGGGGAGGGCTATTGAGATTGTATTGATCAATAGAGTACAGCAGTATATGCTCTGTGATTTCCAAGGCAACGTAGCTTCCACCTTGCTCTATGGAATAAGTGATTTTAAAGCTATCAGCCAAGATTTAGGCCATTGCTCACCTAAACTGTCAAGCTATGCAGAAGCTCCAAATAGCCCGTGTTGAAGAGCTACATGAAGAAGACCTGAAATTAGCTGAAAAGAGACTCAACTCCCAGCTACTTCAACTCCGAGGTATGCTTGCTCCAGACTCTGACTGCAGCCGCATGAGAGATGCTATACCACAACCTCACAGCTCATCCCTTCATGAATCTTAAAATGCAGAAACTTACATGAAATTGTAAAAGGATTTTGTTGGTTTAAGCCACTAAATTTGCAATGGTAGTTTTTTGTTTCTTTATTTGTTTGTTTGCAAAAATATATAACCAGAACATACTGTTCCCTTCACAGACTCTTACTTTCCCTTGTCCCTGGCATTCCTTCTTCGTCACTAGCATAAGCTCCTTTTCCTCCTGCCGCCCATGACATTACTTATTGATGCCCATTCTGTTTTTATTCACAGCTGCCACCTCTCTGCTTTCTACATATTCTGCCATTATTTTGTTTGCTCTCATGATTGCAAATATTACCTTAATTTTATTTAGTAACACAACTGGAGAAGAAAGAGCAGTCAGAGCCCTGGCTGGTGGCTCAGTGGAAAGGTGCCGGCCTGCGAACCCAATGGCTGCTGGTTCGATTCCCCAGCCAGGGCACATAATCAGGTTGCAAGCCAGGTCTCCAGCTAGGTTTGTAACTGGAGGCAAGTGAAAGGCAACCACACATTGATAATTCTCTCCCTTTCTTCCTCCCTCCCTGACCTTCTCTCTAAAAATAATATATAAAATCTTTTTTTTTAAAAAAAAAGAGCAGTCAGGAAAATTACTTAATAGAAATCACTGCAGAAACGTTTTCAACTTTGATGAAAACTGTTAAGTCCATAGATCCACAAGGCAGTAACATGAAACATAAAGCAAAGACACAAGAATAGAACTATACCAAAGTGCATCATAATAACATTGTATAAAATCAGTGATTAAAAGAAAATTTTCAAAGTAGCCACAGCTAAGATTTTAGACATAAACAAAAATAAGTGTGGTAGTAGTTTCCTCATTGGAAGTAACACAAACAAGTGATAGAGCCCATTTCTAATGCACAAAATGAAGAAAACCTGTCAACCTGTATTCTGAACCCAGTGAAGATATCCTTCCAAATTGATGACAAATTAAGTAGTAAGAAATTAGAAAGCTAAAAGAATTAATTACTTAGCAGACTTCGCTGCAAGAAATGTTAGAGGAAGCCCTTTAGGCTCAATGAAAATTATTTCACATGGAAATCTGAATTTGCACAAATGACTGGTGAGAACTGGAAATGTTTAACTACATGGCTAATTATAAAATAATACACTTATTTTTCACATCTCTTTACAGTAAATTGACTGTCTAAAGTCTAAGTAATAACATAATATTGTGGAGTATATGACATATTTGAAGTAAAATGATAGATTCTAACACACAGGCTGTAAGCAACTCCAGGATAATGTGCAGTTCCTATAGCACATGTGAAATGTACAACATGGCGTGAAGGTAGAATGTCATAAGTAAGTGCATGTCATAAATCCTATAGTAAGCTGAAGAGGCTGCATTAATATTTATCAAATTTTATTGAAAAAATAGTATTACTATGAAAAAGAGGGTCATTTCATAATGATTCATTAAGAGAACCTAAGAATCATGAAAATGTATAGGTTTAATAGAAAATTGTTTAAATGCATAAGGCAAAAACCATTAAAACTGAAAGGATAGAAATAAAAATCCACAAGTATATTCTAATATTACAGCACTCATCTCTGAATAGCATTAAGAACATCATAATGATATCAACTTAACAACCCATTAAACACTTCACCTAATTGATATTTATGTAAATACCAACCAGCAATAGCAAGATACAAATTATTTTTAGTTACACATGGAACATTTATCAAGACAGATCATTTATGGTCTATGAAGATTCTTAATAAAAGTTAAAACACTTATATAAAGTATTCTCAAGGATTCAGAGTAAAATGGAATTAAATTAGATATATACCTCAGAAAAATACTTGGAAAAACCTCAAATATTTGAAACCTATATAATACACTTTGGGAACAGGTGATCATCAATGAAAAAGACCAACAGCTAACAGCAGATTTATTATAAAAGACTGACTGCACTCTCACTAAGACCAAGAACAAGGCATAGCTGGCTGGTCTTACTTACTATGTCTAATCAATATGGTGCTAGAAGTTCAAGACAGTGCAGTCTGGATCTATATAAAGGACTAAGAAGCACCAAAAATGGTAAGTACATTAGGGATGATTTTTTATTAAATATGCAGAGAAGTAAAACTATGTGTACTTGCACATAATAAATCTTCTATATAGCAAATCCTATGGAATCCACAAAAAGCTACTAGAACTAACAAGTGTGTTTAGCAAGGTTGTAGGATACAAAAGTGATCCATGTGATCAAGAGCATTTTGTAAATTAGCAACTAACAACCAGGAAGTGAACATTTTAAAACATTATTGTTTAAAATTATGACATAATCTCACAAAATATGCAAAATGTTTTAACACACTCCAAGTCAAAACTGTTGCTGAAGAAAATTAAAGAGACCATAGTAAATAGAGGGATATATAAGTTCATGATTGAGACAATACAACAGGTTCTCCCAAATTTACCTTTAAGTACAACATAATTTTCATCAAAATCTTGTGCTGTATTTTTTTTTAAGATATTGAGACACTGATTCTAAAATGTACATGGAAATGCAAAGGTCCTAGAAAACAAAATGATTTTCAAAGAAGTAAGCTGAATGGATTCTGAAATAATTAAAATCCATATGAAAAAATACCCAACTTCAATCATACCTCATATGCCATGTAGAAATTATTTTTAAATGAATCTTGGACTAAATGTAAAACCTGAAGCTATAAAATTTCCAGGGGAAAAGCTATAGACCTTCTAGAAAATTTCCAGTTTACCTAATGGGAAAACATCTTGTTAAATTAGGGGGAAATTTTTTTTTATGACACTAAAAGCATGACCCACAAAAAAGAATTGATAAATCTGGCTTTATTAATATTAAAACATCTGTTCTAAAAGAGACTATTAACAGAATGAAAATACAATCCACAGAATGGGAGAAAATATTTGCCAATCATATATATAAGTGGCTTGTATCTGGAATAATTGTTTTGAAATTCTCAAAATTCAAGAATTAAAAACAAAAACAGGCAAGAGATCTGAACAGATTCCCTGACAAAGCAGATGTACAGATGGAAAATAACCCAAATTGGGGTGGATGGGGCAGGAGAGAGCGATGGGGGGGAAATGGGACAAATATAATACAAAAATTAATTTAACTTAAAAATTAGGGAAAAAATGCAACTAGGGACATGCAAAAAAGAAAGAAAGAAAGAAACTAGGCCACCAACTTACACCACACATCTGAATAAACTCATAATGGATAAAAGACTTAAACATGAGCCATACAAACATAAAACCCCTAGAGGAAACCAGAGGCAGTAAAATGTCAGATATCCCATGCAGCAACATTTTCACAAATATTTCTCTGAGGGCAAGGGAAATAAAGGAACAGATAAACAAATGGGACTACCTCAAACTAAAAAGTTTCTGCTCAGCTAAAGAAAACATCAGCAAAATGAAAAAGGAACCAACTGTGCAGGAAAACATGTGTGCCAATGATATCTCAGATAATGGTTTGCTCTCCAAAATATATATATATAAACTTATACAACTCAACACCAGGAAGATAGACAACCCAGTTTAAAAATGGGCAAAGGATTTGAAGACTCTTCTCTGAGAAGGACATATCAAGGGTCCATAGGCATGTGAAAGAATGTTCAACATTACTAGCCATCAGAGAGAGGCAAATTAAAACCACAATGAGATATCACCTCACACCAGTCAGAATGGCTATCCTTAACAAATCAACAAACAATAAGATCTGGTGAGGATGTGGAGAAAAGGGAACCCTCGTGTATTGCTGATGGGAATGCAGACTGGTGCAGCCACTATGGAAAACAGTATGGAATTTCCTCAAAAAGCTAAAAATAGAGCTGCCTTTTGAACCAGTGATTATACTGCTAGGATTATACCTGAAGAACCCTGAAACACCAATTCAGAAGAACCTATGCATGCTTATATTCATAGCAGCGCTATTTACAATAGCCAAATACTGGAAACAGCCTAGGTGCCTATCAGTGAATGAATGGATCAAAAAAAATGTGGTACATACTACTCAGCAGAAGGAAAGAAGGAACTCCTCTACCTTTTGCCCTAGCATGGATGAAACTGAAGAGTATTATGATTAGTGAAAAAAGCCAAGCTGCAAAAGACAAATACCATGTGATCTCACCTAATACAGAAACCTAATGAACAAAACAAACAAATGAGCAAAATAGAACCAGAAGTATGGAAACAGGAAACTAATGAACAAAACAAACAAATGAGCAAAAGGAGGGAAAAAGAAGGGGAAGAATTTAGTCAAGGAACTAGTATAAATGACCCATGGACATGGATGACAGAGGGGGTACTGAATGTGGGAGAGGGGCTGTGGTGGGTGGGGCAGGGGATAGCCTGGGGAAAAGAGGAAAACTGTAATACAACAACAATAAATCAATTAAAAAGAGAAAAGAGGATGGCGACAGAGTAGAGAGCAGTGCTGATGGTGTTCTCAAGTACCAAAGCAGCTAGAGGACAGGATAAGGAGCGTGAGACGTCTTCAGGACCCTAGGGATTGGAACGGACAGCATCTGGACACAGGGGAGCAGAGCCCAGAGGCAGAGGAGGCCAGCGGGACAGTAGGTGAGGCGTTCCCGACCGACCGGCCTGCGGG
>PVIW01008674.1:0-58584 GCA_004026585.1 Noctilio leporinus | reverse complement strand
AAAAAAAAAAAAAAAGAGGAAGAAAGAAAAGAATAAAGAAAGGATTTAGGTGGCTGGGGAAGGGAGGAATACTTAGATTGAGGACTGGGAATGTGTTGTAGCCACAGAGTGAGAAGACTTTAATTTGAGAGTAGGGGGAGGGTCTTGGGTATTTAGGTGGATTGAGGTATGGTGGGGATTAAGAATGGGTGAGAAGTATCTTTTGCAAAGGATATGTTGGGGATTTACAGTTCATATTGCTCTCGGTAAAACTCAGGTGCTTGAGATTAGCAGCAATCCCTTTCCTGAGGCTGCCTCTTTTTCTTGGTCAGGACTTTACAGTCTATATTCTAGCCAGTCTTGGCATGTGGCAGGGCCTCTGATTGTCACAGTCAGGGCTGATTCTGAGTGTCCGCCCCCAGGTAGGCTGGGCCTTCCACAGCCTGGCTGGGTTTTAGGGCTGCCGGTATTCTGGAGCCCGCAGGGTGCCCCCTCCCACTCCTGGCAGAGGTTCCTGCCCATGAGGAGCACCCAGCACCCCTGCAGGGCAGCCCACAACTTCACTGGTCCCTGTGCCGACTGGCCGCGCCCCCGCAGTTCCGGGAGGAGGACGCCCCTGTCAGTCAACACTGTCCAGAGTCCGCCTACATTGTCCCGGCCTTCCGGGGCGGTCACCACTCCTCCAAGCCAACCAGCTATCCGAGAAGTCCTTTACGGAGCCTCTGTGATGAGCCCCTCCCAGGCGTGGGCGGTGCGTCCTTTGTCTCCGGCAATGGCGGGTCAGTTGCCCCCCGCTACTAGTTCCGGGCTCGCCGGCTCGCCGTTTGGAGTTTCTGCGGAGCCTGGGGGCCTGTGTGGGTGCGCAGGGCTGGGCCTCCCCCCTCGCAGGGGCTTCTAGCTGCTGTTTCCTCCGTGGCCCAGCAGCACCTTTTTCGGCCCTCTCGTCGCCCCTGCCGGTGCACTTCCCGCTCCCACGCTCCGGCTTCCCGCAGGACTCCTCTCCTCCACCTCTAGCCCCGTGAGGAGCCTCCTCTCCCCGTTGCCGGAGTGAGTCTCTCACACAGTCCCTCCCCTGCAAGAGTTCAATTCCGCGTTCCCTACAGCATTTGCCCTCGCTGCCCGCACTTCACTGTTGTGACTTCCAGTCGCCAGGGAGCCCGGAGCTGGCCTCAGTCAAACTCGCCCCTCTGGGCAGAGCCGCCACTGCCCAGAGCCGGCCAGTCGGTCGGGAACGCCTCACTTACTGTCCTGCTGGCCTCCTCTGCCTCTGGGCTGTGCTCCACTGTGTCCAGATGCTGCCCGTTCCAATTCCTAGGGTCCTGAAGACGTCTCACGCTCCCTATCTTGTCCTCTAGCTGCTTTGGTACTCGAGAACACCATCAGCACTGCTCTCTACACTGTCGCCAACTTAAAAGCCTCTAGGGTGTTTTAAAGAAAGTGGGACATAACAGTAAAAATTCACCATTATTCTGTATTGGTAAAACTTTAAACTCCCTTTCCATTTCCAACAAACTTTTGTATTAACAGTCACGTTTTCTGGTGGGAAGAAATTCTATGTTCCAAAACAGCATAGGCTGGGGTTCTGTAATAAGACTGTCAATTGGTTTCTCAAAACAAACTTTGCAGGTAAAACGGGGCTGGCAAGAAGTATTTAAAGTGATGAAAAGCAAGACCTACAACCAAAGTTACTTTATCTAGCAAAGCTATCATGTAGAATGGAAGGACAGATAAAGTGCTTCTCAGACAAGGTAACACTAGAGTTCATCATCATCAATACCTTATTATATGAAATGTTAAAGGGACTTAAGAAAAAGAAGATCAAAACTGTGAACATTAACATGAAAACAAATTCACAACTATCAACAACTGAACCTAAAAAATAAAAACAAAAACAAAAGCTAACTAAACAACTAGAAAAGGGACAGAATCATAGGTATAGAGATCATTTGGAGGATTATCAGTAGGGAGTGGGAAAGGGGAATGTCAGGGCAGCCTTGCTTGGAGTAATCTCACCCGGAGACTGCTGTAAAGTCAAGCAAAAGGTTTATTGGGGGGAAACAGGAAAACAGGGAGCAGGAAGGGAAGAGACTTTAGAGAAGTTGTCTTCAACCTGACATCACCAGGCTGGGTTTTTATCTTAGTGGTTGTGTGCAGTTTCATAGATACCTGTTTCAAAGGAAAATTAGTTCATTAACCAAAATCCATTAATCAGGAAGAGCTGAGTGGGTCTATCTGTTGGGCCATCTGCTTTATTAGCAACTCACCAGGGATCTCCAGACAAGCTAACTTTATTAACTCATTCCTAAGAGTTTCCTGGCCAGTTCCATTATCACATTCTGGCCAGCTAGGTATGTAAACATTGAGTGTTATTTTTTGTTTGTTTGTTTTTTTAAGATTTTTAAAAAGATTTTATTTATCATTTTTAGAGAGGGGAAGGGAGAGAAACAGAGAGGGAGAGAGACATCAATGTATGGTTGTCTTTCACCTGCTCCAGCTACAGACCTAGATGGAGACCTGGCTTGCAACCTGGTTATGTGCCCTGGCTGGGAATCGAACCAGTGTACTTTGGGTTCCCAGACCGGTGCCTATCCACTGAGCCATCAGCCAGGGCTGACTGTTATAGTTTTAACTAAAGTTGTCTCCATGTTAACTACCCCTGCATCCTGACGGAAAATAAGAGAAAAGATACAAGGTTTAAGAAACGTAATTGGTAGGAACAAAATAGACAGGGGGTTGTTAAAAACAGTATAGGAAAAGTTGAAACCAAAGAATTTTCATGCATGACGCATGGACATGAGCTAAGTGGGGAGGAATTTCTAGAGTGAAGGGGAGATACTGGGCATAGGCAGCCAAAGGGAAAGAAAACTGGGACAACTGTAAGAGTATAATCAATTAGATATACTTTAAAAAGAAAAGTGATAAGGGTGGGAAAGAGGGAAAGGGAGTAGAAAATGTAATGGGACAGGAACTGGGCACGTAGCCGGTTGGCCTTGGGCCTGCCAGTAGTGTGTGTGTAATGGGTACAGAGCATGGGTCCCCTGATAGTAAGGGAACCACTCCCACAATGCTACTGGCAGGATTGGGGTGGGGAGGAGTGCCCACAGGGAACAGAGAAAGATACAGCTGTTTAAGATACATTGCATAACAAAGGCAAGTTAACTGCCATGCCTTCCTGAAAGGAACATCACAGAAACTGGAAACTGCGGAATTGTCTATGTGACTGTGAGAGCTTTCTGTGACTCCTAGCAATCACTAACACTCGAGCACCACAGGAAGGGCCAGATGTGAGATCACATAAGAAGTTCAAAGTCAGGCATTTAAAACTAGAGCAGGCTAAGTAACAGGGGTCTGCCACAAGGTCTGTCTGCCTGGAGGTCTGTAGAGGAAGCTGCCTCAAGATCAGGAGGTCTGTCTGAAAGTCCTCCTGGAAAAGATGGCAGCAGAGCTGGCAGTGCTACGGGGACCTGCCTGGCCACCCAGACTCTTCAGAGATGCTGTGAGCTGCATTGTAGCCAAGAACGCTAAGCCGCAGACTTCTGCTTTTCTGAAAGACTGTACCTGAGTGCGTATTCTGAAACTAACCTGGTTGGTTTGGCAGGATTTGGGTGTTTTTAAAGGGAGAAGACTTAATGGCAAAAATCTGCCACTATTCTAAATCTGTATAACCTTTTCCTTTTTTACCAAACTCTTGCCTTGTAAGTCAAGCTTCTTAGTGGCAGGCAAGCGAACCCCACAGCTGTTCCAGAACATCGTTGGTGGGGTTCTGAAACATGTGAGCGGGCCTTGATTTTGTACAGGAACGATTTCACAACAGGAGTCCAGATGATTTTGAGAATAGGTTTATTAAAGCTGGGGACAATGAAACAAGCAAGGATTTAGGAGAGAATAAACAACAGGAGGTCCTGGGACGAGGGGTGGGGGCTGCTGCTTTCACTATCTAGACACATCATAGGAGGGAAGTGAGCCTAGACAGGACTGCTTTCAGCTCACTGAGAAATCAGAGAAATGGGGACCCTTGGAGACAGGTTCAGGGGGTTAGCCTGGGACTGCTTCTGCCCATTGCTCCCCTGGTTGCTAGTCTTATGCGGATGCTTAGAGTTTAGGAGAGGAAAGGTGAGGGGGAAGGGAGAGGTGAGGGCTTGCTCCTGGGAGGGAGACATGCTTGGGTCCTCCATTTTGAGGGTTTTAAAGGCTGGGAGTTTAGAGAGGATTTAGGAAAGGATCTCAATAGAATACTCATCAGCTTTATGCTAACACACCAAAAAGAGATTTACTCCCCTGATTATTCATCCTTGGGAGTGGTTGGATTGACACTAATTGGATTTCTGCTATCTCCCTGATTAGGGTGATTTAAGATATTTACCCTCTGGTTGGGGAGGACACGTATAAACCACTTATTCCTAAATATGCTTGGTTTAGGGAAATAGGATTTTACTACATGGCTATAAACTGCTTGGCCATTTAACTCTCAGTTTATGTATCCTGCTTGTCCTGGCTTCCTAGCCTGTCTCAGGGATATGGATCTGAAAGGGAAGGCGGCCCAGCAAAATCTTGCAGACAGCAACCTGGGCTTAGAGACCTAGGGTCTTGTCACCCCCATATTTATTCATTTAGAGTGGGCTGGAGGCAGGGCATGAGTGTATGGGGGACATTTCCAGGGCTTCTGGCAGCACTCCCTGCACCTGAGAAAGTCTTGGCATTTGGTAGAGGTGACGGCACACTGGGAGTCAGCGTGATGAGGGATCAGAGAAGAAATGTGCAGAACAGTCTCTGCCCACCAAGAGGCTAGAAGGGGTGCATAGCCAGAAAATGCATCACAGTTCCAGACACAGCTGCAGGAGTGAGGGCCAACTGGTGGATATTTGTCACTGAAGAGAAATCCAACTGGTAGGTGAAAAGAAAGCCTTTCTAGGCAGCCGAGGAGAGCAGAACCTGAGGCTGCCAAAGTAGCCCAAGTGTGTACACACCTTCACATGCTGTGGGCAGGCCAGGAGAGAACTGTCTCCTACCCCACCTCCGCCAGCAGCCTAGGTACCTAAACCATCTGTAAGGCTAGCTGCTGCCCCCCAAGCCCCTTCTGCACATTCTAGGTGGTCCTCCAGGCCTAGCAGCCTGCTCTTCCACTGCTTCCTTCTCCTGGAAACCTCCCCAGACTGTGCTCGCTTTCTTCCCTTGACTCATCAGAACTCATGTGTTGACTGCCAAGACTACTACTTTGGTGTTTCTTCATGCAATTATTTAATTAGACACATCCCTACTGTGTGTGACCTTGTTATTTAACTTTGCATGTAAATTTTGTCTAAACCAGTTTCATTTTAAGCTTCTTGAGAGTGAGAACTATAATTTTATTCTCTATGCTCTTGGAAGGCTCCGGGCATTGATAGGCATATTAAAGCTATAAGATAATAACTGAATGAATGATGCGCCCAGACCACTTTGGGGCCTATTAAATTCTTACCTATTCTAAAATTCTTTGTAACTCTAAATTTACACATTTTTTTTTTTTCTTTCAAAGTGGTTACTTTTAGATTTTTTTGGGAGTTACCATATAAACAAACTGGGTCCTATGGGATCAATTTATGGGGGACTCAAATAGTGGAATATTTTAGTTTCAGGTAACAGCCAATAAGCTTAGTAATCAATGACAGTAAAAAGCTATTGTTTCAGGAACTGAAGGCATGCCCCACTTTAGGCAACCTGGTGAGATGACCTCTGCCCAGAACACAGAAGAAAGAATGCTACAGCTTTTACCTCATTAACTTTTTCCCTGAATTCCAACCCCCTTACCTACCTACACCTTTCTTCATATAAAAAGAGAGGGTCCATTTATAATGGAATTTAAAACAGTCTGTTAGGGTACAAACCCACTGTCTTCTCAGATTGCCAACTATCTGAATAAAGTGCCCATAAAGATTTAATCCCAGTCTCTGCTTTATTGACTCTGGTAGATGACAGACAGCATGAACATTGTTTTTTCCAGTTTCATATTTTGGCAACTCAGCCAGGATAGACTTTGGGACCTTCCAGTAAGTCTGATAATTTGGCAGGGAGTCTCATTGGCTTCCTGGACTGGGGGGCCCCAAGGTGTGAATTTGCATATTCCTTAGCATTTGATTTCACTTGGGGATTATGGGGGGCTCAAATATTAGAAAATTTAGTTTCAGGTAACAGCTAATAAGCTTAGTAACCAATGATGGTAAAAGCTGTCATTTCAGGAATGGGAGGAATGACCCACCTTGACTCCAGGTAATAAGTAGTTTCACCTTGTACCTCAGGAGGACTGCAAGCAATCAAGATGGTATCTGAGTCATTATCTCACTCAAGAGTGAGATGACCTCCATCCAGAACACAAAGAAAGAATCCTGCAACTTTTATCTCATTAACTTTTTCCCTGAATGCCAAACTCCTTACCTTCACCTTTCTTTTTTTTTTTTTTTTTTTTCCTTTTTTATATAAAAGGGCCCATGTATTATGGCATGTAAGACATTCTGTTATGGTGCAAATCTGCTGTCTTCTCAGATTGTCAACCATCTGAATAAAGCACCCATAAAGATTCAATCCCTGTCTCTGCTTATTGGGTCTGGTAGATGACAGACAGCAAGTCTCAGGGACTCTACTTCTCCAGCTCTTAGCACTTCCCATCATCTTCATCTTTGATGGATTTTGATAGAATCACTGCATTTTCTGGTTCAGGTTACAATCCCAGGCCGCAACTAAGACCATTAGGTAAAAAGACATCTTCTGGTCTTAGGTGCCATGAGGTGCCATCTGGCTTAGAACTCTGTGCCATGAGGTGCCATCTGGCTTAGAACTCTGTCTAGCAGAATGGGAAAAGAAAGCCTCTGTTTGGGAAAGCAGCCCTTTGGGGTGAATTTTAGCTGATTGGTTGATATATGCTTATAAACCTATGGCTAAAAAGAAAATGCTTTTTATTGTAGTGTCACTTGGCTTATGTATTATATGTTGTAGACTAGGGAGAGTGCTGGCTGCTGAATGGGTCTTTAAATTTCTGTAGTACACTGTAACTAGAGTTGTTTTGTCAAATATCAGGGAAGTTGGACAAAATTTCTTACCTAGAAACTTTCATGGCTTTACATAATCAGGATTCAGAAGTAAAAAGAAATAAGTTAACAGTCCAGAGAAAAAAGAATTTTCCAGTGACAGACAGCAGAAGCTCAGAAGGAAAGAACCAGAAATGTCAGATATTATGGCTACAAAAAGTATGATCAGGGTTCAAACGGCCTCTCTAGCCCTGGCGAACCTTCCTTCTTACTCAGCCAAGTGAACTGGGGAAAGTGAGCCTGAGCTGGTCTCACCATCTCAAACCCATCAGGGGACCAAATCCTGTGGAAGACAAGCCCCTACCAGGGCAGGGCAATACTCTTTTATGAAAACTCCCAGTGGGAGTAGGTCCAGAGAGCAGCCCACTGGATATTATTGGGCACATACTCCATTTTGTAAATAAAATCTGTTAAATTGGAAAAACTCTGACAAGACCAGGTTGTATTTCTTTAGAACGGATAAAGAATAGACCCAGGCTTTTGAGTCCCTGCAGGGCACACCTGGATTGTACAACAGCCTTGGGGCTTCCAAACCTGCCAAAGCCCTCTCAGTTACACCTTCATGAGGCAGGGCGTTGCCCTAGGAGTTCTCACCCAAATGCCTCCTGACATTTCATAAGGAATTTGTCGCTATTTGTCAAGGAAACTAGATCACACTGTCTATGGATAGCCAGCCTGCTTGAGAGCTGTGCCAGCCTCCTGCAAGCTCTTACAGAAAGCTGAACATCTTCCTTGGGACAGCCTATCACCATTTATGCTTCCAACCAAGTGCTGAGCCTGCTGGAGCAAAAGGGAAATTTGTGGCTCACTGTAGGAAGAATGAAGCAATTCTTGACAATCACATCTCCCTGAAATAGTAAGTTAAATCCTGCCTCTCTTCTCCAGGAGCCTGATTTGGCTGAGCTAATACATGACTGTGCTGAGATAATTGATGACATTTATTCTAGCAGAACTGATTTACAGGACCATCTTCTAGAAGAGGCAGACTGGACTCTAATTGCAAATGGAACCAATTATATGGACAAAGAAAACAGAAAAACTGGATATGCAGTTGTGACTCTTGAACAAGTAGTGGAGGCCAAGGCCTTGCTGCTGGGAACCTCCACTCAGAAAGCTAAACTGATTGCATTGACAAGGGCACTGGAATAAAAGAAAGTGGATGTGTAAACTTTCTGAATTTTGCAATCACATGGTTCCACCTGGAGGGGAAAAAAATCATTAACCTCCAATAAAATGAGATTAAGCATGCAGCAGAAAATTTTAAATTATTAAGAACTGTTCAGGTATTTTTATAGGTTATACACTGTCCCAGTGTCAAGGGAGGGAGGAGAAGTCCCCAGTCCCTTTGTAGATATGGCTGGATCTTTCTCTGGAGTCCGCCAAATAATTAGCTTTGGAATTAACACTGAGCCCCCAAAGGTAACCAACTTAGCAACCCTGAGCAGGCAGATGTCATCTTTGGGTATACTGCCTTTTTATTCTAAGGTGGTTACAGCTTCCTTTGTTCTAATGAGTATATAAGACTGCCTTTGCTGTAAGCTTGTTGCTTGTGTACGGGGTGGGACAACCAGAGGTGGGACAACCATGCATGAGGACTCCAACACCTGCTAGCCGCCCAGCTGTGTGATCATTAGCCTGCTGCTGTTTGCAATAAAGCTTGTCAAATCTCCTCAAGGCTGTGCGTTAAGTTCTTTGCTACCAGACCAGAGGCCTCCCCGCTACCAACACTTGCGGGTCCCGCACCCAAGACTTCGCCATCTGACACCCGGGCATCAGAAAAAGGACACTGAAGAGGCTAGGGGAAACAATCTGGCTGATCCAGTAGCCAAAGACATTTATAATGCCTTTGGTACCTGATCTAGACTTGTCACAATTTGACTGGGAATATTTGACTGCAGATTTAGAGAAAGCTGAGAGCTAGGGTTTTGATGAAGAAGGAGCTGATAGTGGAAGAAGAAGGAATAAGAAAGGAGTTACACTGCTTCCTGAACATTTAGTAGAGCTAGTCATGAAGCATTTGCATGAGACTACTCAATATTTAAGGGACTCATTAACCATGTATATTAAACTGTGGCTGACAAGTTCTGGAATTTCTAAAGCCATATGAAAAGTAACTCCTAGATGTGTTGTATGCCAGGAGAACAACCCCAAGACATATCCCCATCAAAACAAAGAAGGGAAACAATATGAAGGTCAATGTCCACTTGAGGACTGGCAAGTGAACTTTACCTAGATGCCAAGAGTTTAAGGATGAAAATATTTGCTAGTCTTTGCTGACACCTTTTCAGGATGGGTAGAAGCCTGTTCTACTAGAACTTAGAAATCCTCAGAGGTAGTGAAAGCCTTGCTGAAGGAAATAATCCCTTGCTTTGGCCTCCCTGGCAGCATACAGAGCAATAATGGACCTGCTTCTGTTTCAGAAATTACACAGACGGTTAGTAAATTTTTAGGAATCAAGTGGAGACTCTACACAGCATGGAGACCTCAGGCTCCTAGGGAGGTAGAGAAGATGAATCACACCACAAAAAAACACATAGCCAAGCTGTGCCAAGAAGCTCACCTCCATTGGGATCAAGCTTTACATTGCTCTGCTCAGGATAAGAGTGGTTCCTCAAAGTGGAACTCAATTGAATCCTTATGAAATAGTGTACAGGCGACCATTTCAGGCTATGATTGAGGTAGGAGATATATACGTAGATCAGGAAATAACGGTAATGGAAATGTACAACACTTAAGTCAGACCTTAGCTGTAATTAATGACCTTGATTGTATTAAAGGCCTCTCCCCTACAGTTTCACTATATTCCTCTCCCCTACAGTTTCACTATATTCCTTTGAGCCTGAAAACTGGAAAGACAGGATTTCCAGAAAGGCCAGAAAAAAGTGGCCTGGACCTTGGGATGTACCCCTCACCACCCCCACCATGGCAAAGTTGGCAGAAATAAATCCTTGACTTCATCATACCAGAGTAAAGAAAGCACTGGAGGAACAATGGACTACTGAGCCTCAAGAAGACCTGAAAGTCATCTTTCAAAACCAATGATTTATATTATTTTCTTTACTTTTTGTTTAACCTCATGTTATGGAGAACTTGTTCCTTTCAAAAGAGATGGAGATAAGCTCTGGCTGGTGGCTCAGTGGATAAGGCTCTGGCCTGCAAACCCAAAGGTCATCGCTGGTTTGATTCACCAGCCAGGGCACATAACCAGGTTGTAAGCCAGGTCTCCAGCCAGTTCCATAGCTGGAGGCAGGTGAAAGGCAACCATACATTGATGCTTCTCTCCCTCTCTGCCTCTCTCCCTTCCCCTCTCTCTAAAAGTAATAAATGAAATCTGTGTTTTTTTTTTAAAGAAAATATTTGGATGTATTTAGCAAAAATCTTCAAAATATCTGAATTTTGTCTTTCAGGAGGAACTTATGTTGAATAAACTTTCAAGGTGTTTGTACTAAAGCCTTCAAAATTATACTTTATTTAAGCATATCAATGAGAAAATAAACTACTCTGGTATTTATAATTGGAAATCTGTGGTAACTCCGAAAGACAAGGAGAGGTTTTCCTTAAAAGTCACTAATGTAACCCCAGCTGGAGAGTGTGCACCTTTTGTCAAATGTACTGACAACTGTTTTGTGCTTTATCACCATTTGTTGCAGACAATGTGCCCCTTATGTGGCTCTGCAATTAACTGCATTCCTGATGCTAAGAAATGTGCTCAACAAGAAAATGAGTATTTCCAAATGAACCTGATTTCATAGCAATAAGATAGCTTAAATTAACAGTGGGGGAATGATAGGGGACTCTAATGTTGGAAAATTTGTTTCAGGTAACAGCCAATAAGTTTAGTAATTAATGCATGTAAAAGCTATTGTTTCAGGAGCAGAAGGCATACCCCACCTTAGGCAACCTGGTGAGATGACCTCTGCCCAAAACACAGAAGAAAGCTACAGCTTTTATCCCATTAACTTTTTCCCTGAATTCCAAACTGCTTTCCTACACCTTTCTTCTTATAAAAAGGGAGGACCCATTTATAACGTATTTTAAGACAGACTGTTAAGGTACAAACCTGCTGTCTTCTCAGATCGCTGACCTTATGAATAAAGCGCCCATTAAGATTCAGTCATTCTCTCTGCTTATTGGGTCTGGTAGTTTCAAAGCTCTCAGCTTCTTCTTCTTCTTTTATTTTATTTTATTGTTGTTGTATTACATCCATCCCCTTTTTGCTCCCCTCTGTCCCCCTCCCCACCCACCCATTCCCCCAAAAGTCAGTTCCACCTGTTGTCCATGTCCATGGTTCCTTTATACTAGGTTCTTGTCTAAGCTGCTCCCCTTCCTTGCCTCTGCCTCTCCCCTCCCCCTCAGCTTCTTTAAGTCCCTCTTCAACCACCCACTCTGGTCACCCGGTTTACAAGCCATTGGGATCTCTGAGTTCCTGCCCTTTAAACATTTTCTGCTCAAGTACTCCCTTAAAGAATTTCAAAAACTATACACTCCTCACATATTCTTAAGTCAATAGTTAACATTTCTCATTATGTTTTAATATTGGAAAAGATATATACCCTACAGAGAATCAAACTTGGGTGCCCCAGGAATCAAATCATCAAACAGTGACCTCTCAGTTTGTGGGCCAAAACCACTGAGCCGCACCAGTCAGGCAAATACAGTGCTGTTTTCAATGTAACAGATGGCACATAACACCACAGCACTTTTATGTCATTAACATCTTTTTAACAAGTGAACAAGCTCTTGAACCAGTACATTTAGCTCATTTCTTTATCTTTTTTAGTTGTTTTCCATTCCACTTCCCCTATAAAGTTTTATCCTAATGAAATTTTCTCATTTTATCTTTTTTGTGTGTTTTATTATATTTTTGGAAAGTTCTTATTGTATATCTGTGTAACCTAAATACATAAATTGAAATTTATTTCCTGTCACTGTGAGACTCTAAGTGTTAAAAACAGTTATTCTGCAATGGGCTCATAATTACAATTACAACAAGATAGTTGATCAAAACTATAAATATTGACTGGTTAAATAGAACAATCTTTTATTTAAAATGAATCTCTTGGCTTGGCTGGTGAGGCTTAGTGGATTGAGTGCCAGCTGTGAACGAAAGGTTTGCAGGTTTGATTCCTAGTCATGGTACATGCCTGGGTTGCAGGCCAGGTCCCCAGTTGGGGGCACCCAAGAAGCAACCACACATTGATATTTCTCTCCCTCTTTTTCTTTTTGTTAAAGATCTTATTATTTTTAGGTAGAGGGGAAGGGAGAGAGGCTGAGAGGAAGAGAGATATCAATGTATGGTTGCCTTTCACCTGCCTCCACCTATGGAACTGGCTGGAGACCTGGCTTACAACCTGGTGCAAACCAGTGACCTTTGGGTTTGCAGGCCAGTGCCTTATCCATTTTGCCACCAGCCAGGGCTCTCCCTCTCTTCCTCTCTCTCTGTAAATAAACAAATAAATCAATGTATTTTTTTAATGCATCTCTCAATGAGATGGTAAGAGCTGATTTCTATTTCCCATTGACTTCGGTTTGGTGGCTCCAGAAGGAGCTCCCTGGTTAGGTTCTGGGTGGATGAGAGAGCTCAAACTTTCTCCTTGTAGGAGAAGGGCAATTTGCTACTAGAGGTAGGTGCAAAGAACAAGTAGATTCATTTTAGAAAGTGGGAACATGTATTTATGAAAACTGAATCCCTTAAAAGTTGGCCCCGTACACATGCCCCTGGGGATGTTTCCATGTCTCATTGGAGGTATGCAAAAACTATGAGCTATTGCATAGACAACTTGGCTCCTCACTCTTCAAAATCAGAGTTCAGAATTCTGTAAATGTGGGTCTGAAAGCCCTTGAAACTGAGTTACATTTCCAATCCCCATGACTGAGATCCACATCCTGATGCATACAGGTAAGCCAGGTCACTTCCAGGTCTTTGTAGGTGTGTGACTGTGAGGAGGGACCTAATGATTGCCAAAGAAGCAGCCTAGGAAACATGGTTTTTATTTGTCCCTTTCATGGAAGCGGCATCATTGTCGCTTGCCGGTTCCCAGCAGTGGGCCACCAGGTGGCAGCAGAGAACGCAGAGTGGCCTGCAAAGCGGGGAGGGGTCCAAGAGCCAGCGTGGGGAAGAAGAGGTGGGGTCAAGTAGATGAGCGGACTGGACTAAGGTATCGGTGTATGTTGGTGCTGTCAGAGAAAAAAAGAAGGAAAATGTGGGGACTAAATGTGGATCTCAGGAAGGGATAGGAAATACTGAGAGTGCACCTTCAGTGTTCAGAATATAATTGGAGGAATGAGGGAAGGGAGAATCCAGGTCAACCGGAAGGTAGAGACAAGCTTGGGTGGCCTCTGGCAGGGCTGGTTATCTGTACTCTTCCCAGGGCGGATTAAGGTCTGGCTCCTCCTGAGGCCTGTCCACCTCAGGAGCGGGTGGCCAGGGGTTTTCTGGAGGTTGGGGTCCTGCTGGCCAGGGATCATCAGGCCAGCGAGTTTGAGGGGGATCAGTTGTAGGAGGCTTTGGCGGCCAGACTCCAGATTCAGGCAGATCACCCCAGGGATTATTGGGGCCTGGAGGTGGAGGGTCCTCAAAGAGAGGGGGTGCCCCTGGCCAGGGGTCACCAGGGATTGGGGCACCATGAGGCAATGACGGGGAGCTTTCCTCCTGTCCAGCCTCTGTGGATGGGGGAAAGAAGTGGTCTCCACTGCCTGAGATGCCTATAGAGGAGGGAGGAGAAAGGTGAGTGGTGAGGGACACAACCCTCGATCAGCTACAGACCCAGGAGGCACAGCCTGGCTGGGATGGACCACAGCCTGAGCTGAGCCCACAAACAGACCTCAGAACTAACTCTCAAAGAGCTCTCCACACTTTAAAAAATGGCATGAAAACTCTGTCCTGAGCAATTATCTTAGCCTTTAAACTGAGAGAACCCCTAAATAAGCTTTATCTAACACTGGTTGGGTCATCCCACTTTCACAGCCCCTATGTTGGTCTGTACCCCCCAAAATGGTCTACACCTTGGCCCTATGTGGCACCTCATGACCTTCCCGCTCCTTTACACAGACCTCAACTTCGCATATCTGAATTCTGATTCAAATGGTCATACGGAGCTACTTACTCCCTGTCCACTTTAGACATGTACTCAGCAACATGCATTTCCTACATCCCTTTAATTCTTCCCCTCATGCAAATTCCCAGTCTCTTCCATCCCGTGCACCCAATTCACCCCCTCCTTCTTAGTGGTCACCCTCTTCTTCTTTTTTTTTTTTGGTCACCCTCTTCTTAACTTGACCATCCATCCCCCCATCACCCAAAATTGCACCCTAGCCTCTATTCCCAGCTCACCTCTTGTGTACAGGCAAAGGACTAGGATCCTCAGCAACTTCCCATTGAGCCTCATGGCTCTCTCCTGGCCCCCGAAATCAGGGGTGGGCTAAGCCTGGGTGTCTGGAACCCCAATAGGCTTTGTAGGGGAACCCCAACAGGCTTTATAGGGGAGGAGGCCAATTTCTGGGGAGGGGCCAGCCCAGTGACACAAGGAATCCCATCGGAACCTAACTGGTCAAACCTGTTTGGAAGGCCATAGCTGATGTGTAACCTCTGAGGTGGGTACCTCATTTCAGTCTCAGCTCAGGACCCAGCCAACACAGATCTGTGGATAACCTGGACTTGAGTTACCCCACGTGTTTCACATCCTGATCATACATACCCTGCAGCAATGCCTGCCTGTCAACTCCATAATCACAGGGACTTCCACCTTTCATTCCTCAAAGCCACTGGAAGTCAAGGAATGAGAGCAACCGGGCGTGGGGAAGCACTGTAATTACAGGGCTGGGACAGGACACCAGGGAGCAAGGTAGGTCTCTTCAACAGCTGGGGTACAACCATGGTCTCAGTACAAAGCCTCCCCCACCTCAATTCCCCATTTTGAGCTTTCCCCCTGGGGCTATTTTCCTTGAAACTTCCACTCCCCCACCCCAGGACCCACTCATGCCTTTCTCCAGTGAGTGTCTTTTCCAGGTACACAGGGGACCTCTGAGGAATTTCATCCAGGAACCACCTGGGGTGGCTGCAGGTAAGGAAACAAACATGATGACATCCTGATTCCTTCTCTCCACCTCAGAGGTGGTTCCTTCAGTCATGGGCCCAGAGGCTCAGGAAGAGGCTGCTTCTGCTCACCATCATCCCAGCCTCTTCCTTGTCCCTCTGAACTCTCTGTACCTTCCTCCTGCTTCTCCAGCCCCTTCCCCCATCCTTGGCCCCAACTCTGCCTACCTTCTTCTAGCCCTCATCCTTTAGGTCTCAGTCAAGTCCTTCTAAGTCTCTCAGGAAGGATTCCTTTGCCTGCAGGTCTAATGAGCCTCTCAGAAGTAATGTGTCCAAAACTGAACTCACTACCTCCTCAAGTTGTTCCCCATCTGGACTCTCCCCAGAAGTAAAGGACACCACTGTCTGTGACTCACCTAAAAAATGCCAAACTGCATCTCTCCCAGCCTCTCCCATTCCTGCCCACACCCACACTCTGTCCCCCAACAGCCAGTTAAGAGGCTCTTTTAAAAAGTAAACCAAATTGTGTGGCTGCTTCCCTGTTTAAAAAGTCCTGAGGGCCCTGGCCAGGTAGCTCAGCTGGTTAGTCATCCCAATGCACTAAAATGTGGGTTTGATCCCCAGTCAAATCCCCAGGACACAAACCATTGAGTGCATAAATAAGTAGAACAACAAACTGCCACTTCTCTCTTTTCTCTAAAATCAATAAATTTAAAAACAAACAAACAAACAAAAGAGCCCTGAGGGCTTTATCCTGACTCAGACTAAGGGCTCCC
Organism: Noctilio leporinus; assembly: GCA_004026585.1. NCBI lineage: Eukaryota > Metazoa > Chordata > Mammalia > Chiroptera > Noctilionidae > Noctilio > Noctilio leporinus. Next base: position 42,733 of record PVIW01008674.1, on the reverse strand, counting down.
AGCCTGCACTGCAATACCCTCCTCTCTCTCCTGGCTGGGCCTGTCCCCTGTAGAACTCCTCCCATTGGCAACAAAACCAGCTCTTCTCTACCCAGTCTCAACACAATGTCCCCTCAGAAGCCTTTCCTGTCCCCTCACCTAATAGCAGCCCTGGGCCACAGCCAGCTTCTATCACATCACTGTCTTTTATTTTCTCCTTAAAGCATTTGTTTGAAATGCTCCACTGTTCATTTAGGCGCTTGTCCATCCTCTGCCACTTCCAGAGTCTCAGCGATTGGCGCAGGGACCTGCCTGCTAAGCCCCACTGGGGTCCCTGAGCTAACAGACTGCCTGGCTCAAGATTCCTATTGAATGTTTTATCTTCCTCATTCTGGCACTGATCACCATTCAGATAAAGAGTTTTAAAACCGGAAAATAAAGAAAACCTAGAGCTTCTCAAAAACTTCCCAAGCAACCAAGGAAAGGGGTTTTAAAAAAGGTACCACCTAGAGGAAGGGTGGTACCACCTCTCAGAGAGGTGGCTACACATAAAAATTCCTTGTGTTCCCAGAGACAACATGGCCAGGCAATGGTTCCTACTGTAGTCATCTTTATTGAGGCACAGAATTCACAGACACCTTGGTGTCTGGTGTCCCTGAGAGCAGGCCTGGCAAATGTCACCCTACTTCTCCATGGTCCTACTAGCCCTCTGGGCTCCCAGGTACTTCCAGTGCCCAACTGCTCAATGAAGGACGGGAGTAGAAGAGTTCTTCTGGTTGTCTCCTTGAGAAATAACCTCCTCTTTGGAAATGGCCTCACTCAGGCCCTGCAGGTCATCAAGCAGAACACAGAGGGATCCTGGGAAAGAAGACATCACAGGATAGGAGCCACACGAGAGGTTACACGCAGAAGAACAGGGCTGCCACAGGGTGGGAGGCTTAGGAGACAGGAGGTTTTCTGGTTCAAAGAGGGCATGAATAAAGAAAGCTGAGGGGCTCCAAGGGTCACAGAAAACAAGGCTCATGCATTCATGTCTGTGGCCAAGGTTCCAAAAAGTGCCCCCCACTGTCCCTTCCTACTTAGACCATTACCTTTTACAGTTTTCTTCGGGGAGAGTGCTGTTGCTGGAGATCCAGGTACTGAGGATGTGGCCAGCCTGGAGCTGGACTGCACAGACTTCCCCTTATCCAGGGAAGGAAGATCTGCCAAAAACCGCTGCTGCTTGTAACGGGAAAGGAGACCCTCCTGCTGCAAGGTGGCCTGGGAAGAAGAGGGTTAAACGCCACCTAGCCAAGGCAGAGCCCCCCCTCCATTCTCTTTCTACACCTACACTTCCCAACCAGCCCCAGGCCTCAGCCTCCCCTACCAGCAGGAGGTTCTTGTCCCTCTCCAGTTCCTGCAGGCGCTGGGTCAGCCGCAGTCCCTCCTCCTTCCGGGCCTCTTCCTGCAGGCGCCTGAGCTCCTGGTTGCGCTCCTTTTCCCTGGTGGCTTTGCGCTGGGTTTGGCGCAGGGACACCACTATGGGAAACCAGGGCACAGAGGGGACAGGTGTGGGGCAGCCCAGAGGCAGCAAGGTACCATGAAAACTAGACTGGAATGATGGGAAGGACTGCTGGGTCCCCACTGTGACTCAGTCTCCTCTGTGATTCAGTCTCCTCTACGGCGGGTGAAGCAGCTGCTGCTCTAAGATCCTGTGAGTCTGAGATCCTTCCCCTCCCCAACCTCCTCATAGTTCCTTAGGGAAAATCTGGATAGGGACTGGATGTTAGACTTCATGCAATTCGTGTTCATTTTCTTAAAGGGTGACACTGGTACTGAAGTTATATAGAACATTTTTCTCTTTGCAGAAGATGAAGGCCAACAGTCATGATTATAATTTAAAGTAATTCCCCAGAAATGTATACGAGGTCTGTTCCAAAATTATCGTGCCAATATCAATATACTTAAAACAGTTTACGTGGCTGATACTTTCAGGACAGCCCTTGTATATCGACACGTGTACAGAGAAGAGAGCAAGTGTGGCATGGTAAGTGGCATGGGTATTCATCTCATGACTCTTTTCACTTGCTAGGTGTTTGAAATTTTTCCTAATAAAGTTAGGGGTAATCAATGGTGGGAGACATCAGATGGCAGTTGCCTTTATGGAAGGGAGTGACTGGGAGGTGCTTTGGGGTTGGTCGCTTGGTCTGGGCACTGGCTACTTGAGTGTTTGCCACCTAAGAATTCAGCTGTGCCATTCCCTTATAACTCCATCACCTGCATACTTCACAGAAAGCTTTACAGAAAGTTTCTAAATAACCTATGTCAAAAAATAAGTAAATAAAACAAAATAACCTACGTCTCCACATTTCCTTTTTCCTGGAAGCCCAAGTCCACCCTGGCAAACCTCACCAGCCTTGGCATGCTCCCTCCGAGCCTCATTCAGCCTCCTTTCTGTTTCTGAGAGCTGTTCCCGCAGCCGGGATTCCACTTCGGCCACTTTCTCTTGCAGAGCTGGGGTGAAGGTGCACATCAGGTGTGTTGGGGAGCCATGGCTCATGGTCCCCCTCACATCCATCTCCCCCTACTGCACACCTTGCCCGTAGGTTTCCTGCTGCTGGCTCAGCTCCTGCCGCAGACTGGCAGCCTCCTCCATGCTCTCTTGCTGGCCTTGGCGAGCTGCTTCCAGCTGTAGCCCCACACTGGCCAGGGACTCCTGGGTCTGCCGCAGCTCCTGCTCTAGCTGCTGGGCCACCGAACTCAGCTGCTGCCGCTCTGCCTCCCCTGGGAAGGGGTGGGCTCATTTAGGCCTCTCCACACTTTAGACCTAGCTCTTCCCTCCTTCTCTCCATCCCAGGCCACCTGACTCTGGCCCCTGTTCAAGCTTAGGGACCCCTGGACCAGGTGTACCTTGCTCCCGAGCTCGGCCCACCTCCTGCTGGATGATGTGGGCACTCAGCTGTAGTTCTGCATCCAGGTGATTCCGCTCTTCCCGAAGCTGCTTCAACTCAAGGCTCACATCCTCAGCTGGTGAGGGTGGTGGGCAGCTGAGACAGAGTGGAGGAAATCACCCAGATGCCTGACCCTTACACCTCTATCCATTCTCAGTCCTATTGTTTTGGGTCCTAGCAACCAACACCTAAAAGCCCCACCACCATCCCCCAAGCCATCTCCAAGTGCTCCAAACTTCACCTCTCCTGGCGCAGCTGAGCAAGAGCCAGTTTTCTAGCCATCAGGCCTGGGGGAGAAGAGGGAGACAGCAACAAAGGTGAGTGTGCAGAGGAGGAAAGGGGAGACTGGGAGTAAAGGAAAAAGTGCATACTGATGAGAAGGCAGGAGGATGGATATTGGCAACAGAGAACTGGTGCAACAGGGCAGGGCAGAGCAGGGCTGGTCTGGTCTGGTAGTTGTCTACCTACCCTGAATGGTGTGGACCTTGCGGACAGCATAGCTGACTCGGCTGTTGAGGCTGGGCAGCCGGGCTGCAGCCCTCTCCACGTCGGCCACGGTGTTCCAAAGCCAAGTCTGAAAGCTGGACAAGATACAGGCCACTGACCCTTCAACCCCACATTATTCCCCAAAGGACTTGACCTGCCTCTATGCTGTCCTTTGATGAAGGTGGGGGTGGCAGGGAAGGGAAACTGGGGCCAGGAAAAGAAAAGCTACAGCCAAGTTGTGTCTGGCTCCTCAGCTGGTAAAACAGACCACAAGGCTTAAGCCCTTTAGAGCTTGTCAGATAAAATCGATCTAGCTGTGCATAAGAAAAGCACAACTATTCCTGATCTCCAAGCCCGTGGAAAGCTTTTCCTCTGGGTCCCGGCAATAAAAAGTCATGAGGTTCACGGAGCGCATCTTATCTAGACCCAGATGGCACCAGAGTCAAGGTGGCGTGGGACTAAGACAAGATCCCACAGGCTGGCCAACTGCAAGCTGATTTTAGACTTTTCCTCCCTCAGGGCCCTGGATGCCTCTCCGGGTATGGGGACTCTCCTGGTGTGTATGCCACACTTGGATGAACTTACATGCATTTTTCTAAGGAAAGCCCACGGCTTTCATCAGTTTTCTAAGGGACCCTTGACCAAAGGCAGCATTAAGTGACTACAAGTCTATGCATAAGAGATCAGGTGCATCGCTCTTTCAGCTGGCTGTGTCCAGGTGGAACCAACATGGCCCCCTGGGTAGGGGAACATGGCATCCAGGGGAGCCAAGTCTTTGCCAACAGAGAAGCAAGCAGACAACAAAGGCTGAAGGTTGTATCCCAGCAGCACAGCAGAGACCACTTTTACCTGAAAACTGTTTGAGTGATTCCAACATCTTCTGTGGCTCTTATTAAAGCCATCTTCCGATGTGGTCTCCAAACCATCTAAAGACTATCTAATAATAAACCTGGCAACAGGCTGAGCCTTGGGTTTTTTATACCTTGTGGACTTTTTGGCAATTAGTTATTAATAAGATCCATTTCAGAGATGTCTTCCTTCCAAAAGAAAACTCTGTCCACAGCATGTCTTTCTGTTCTCGTGTAGGTAGGAGCACATATGATGGACTGAACCCAGGAGGTGCTTCATTGTAACTAGACTCTCTAATTCTATGCATGTTTGAAAACTTTTCTCACTTTTTAAAGTTCAGTCAGTCTATAAGATACAAATCCAACAGAAGGGGATGGTGAGCAAGACCCTTGCTGCATCACAATTGGATCCATCAAGAAGAGCCAAGGTAATAGTAAACATTTACAGAGCACAGTCGACAAACCAGCAGAGTGCTACAGCTCCACACAGACTAGGTAACCCAATGTCCAAGGCAAGGAGGACTGGGGCCCAGCACCAAGAAGCTTGTGTTTCACCTTAGAGGTCTTTCTAAAGCTTATATAAGAAGTCAGGAAAGAAATGCCCAGAAACTTGATACAAGAGACCTGGGCTTGCAATTGATTAAGAAAAAAACCATCATATATTTTAGACGGACTATTTGCAAACCAATAGTGTACAGCTTTAAAGTAAATAGATAAGTTCTTCCCAACTAATCAGGGCCTATAAAATCTTAAAGAGAAAGAGAAGTCCAAGTACCCACATTCCTCATTCTAGAAAACTGTGAAGGTGGGATCCTCCCAGTCTATTCAGCTTGAGCTATTACTAGACCCCAATGCAGGAGGAGGCATTGCCTTACCTCCAGCAAACACGCAGTGGCAGACACAAGAGACCCTGGTGCGAATGTGGAGAGGGTTACCCCAGGGAAAACAAACACAGGAACCTTTACAAGGCTAAATACTTCCAGCCCTGCATCCTCTAGTGGCCAAATTTCCAGCCACTCTTGCCTGAGACTCTCAAACTCCAAGGTCCCTGGGAGGCTAGGGAATCCTACCTCACCCACCCCATCCCAGACACCTGCTGACAGTATTGGCCACAAGTTTCAGCTGCTCCTCAGCCTTAGCTGTCTGCTGCTGCCCCCGGCACCAGGCCTCCTGGGCACGGCTCAGCTCCAGCTGCAGGGCCTGGGAGGGAGATGATAAAGAAAAGGGTCCTTTCCCTGAGGCCCTGGCCCATGGACCTGGGTTTTCCCAGGCCTCCCTTAGCTCCTGCCTGCTACAGAAACAAAGTAGACACTGACCTTGGTGCCCATCCGCTCCACCTCCACCTGCGCGGCCTTGTCCTCCAGGGAACGCTGCAGGATGGCCTGCTCCCGACTCTGGGCTGAAGCTCTTTCCTGGAGCTCTGAAATCTGGGGGAGGGCAAGAAGCAGGCAGGGATCTGGGAATGAATGGGGAGGTGCAAAGGTCTCTGAAAAACACCATGCAGAGAGATAAGACACTTGGGCTCCTGAGCTTGGAGATTAAGTCTAGTATTCCTTCCAAAATCATGTTCCACACACCCACACCTTGAAGACCTGCCTATGCCACCTCCTGCAGAGAAGTAGTTCCTTACCACGCTAAGGCCCTCTTAGTCTCTGCCACATGATCAGTCACCCTTTCTTCACAGCACACATAATTACTTGACGCTACCTAATTGTCTGCTTGCTTGCTGTGTCTGCTCCAGAACTTAAGCTATGTCTTTGTTCAGGGCTGTTCCCAGCACATGGCAGCCTCTCAGTAATACTGGTTGAATATATGCCACCCCATATGTAAGGAGCAAGTTGAGAGGAAGAACATTGAAAAGGAAAATGCCAAGTAACCTGTCCCTTCAGCTGCTGCATGCTTGCTCCATGCTCCAGCTCCTGGGCCTTCAGCTGCACCATGAGAATGAACACCTTCTCCCGCCAGCACTTCAGCAGGGACTGGCCCTTTCTGGGGAACTCAGGCTCCAGGGAATCTGAAGGGTGAACCTGAGAGGCAGAGGAAGCAGGGACACTGTGGGTGCCTGGGAGAGCAGAGGAAGGAGACCGCATCTTGGTTTCTCTGTGCTGTCCAGGCAAAAGGAGCCCATAGCCCTGTAAGCAGGGCAGGAAGCTCTCAGCAGCTCACACCCACCCCTCCCACTCCCAAGGAGGCATCCAGCAAGGGGCCTACCTTCCTGACCAGCTCCTCCTCTTGCATGGACAAGATGTGCGTGAGACTTTGCACACGCACCTGCAGCAGCTGCACTGTTGTGTGCAGGCCATCCCGGTCCTCCTGCAAGTGCTGCCAACAGGACAGAGCAGAGAATGGCCCCTCTGTACCTTCTCTCCAGGGACACCCCCTCCAGGCCCTGAGACCTCTCATTCCACACCCAACCCACTCCAGCCCCCACACAGACTCATCCTGCACTCTCACTTGCACAGTCTCTAGAAGGTCCTGTCGCTCCGAATCCCATGCCTGGCTATGGACCTCAGGGGGGACTTGTTCCCCAACATATCTCCTTAGATTCTCAACCAAGGTCACCTGCTCCTCCAAGTCTTCTTGAGTCTTGCTAGGATTAGGGGAGAAAATAGATTGGCCATAAGTGGGGCACCCTGGAGACCTGCCCCACCCACCAAATGCTGCGCCCCCTTTAGGCCAACCCACCCACTTACCTCAACTGCTTCCGCAGCAGCTCGACCTCCCTCTGGGCCATAGCCAGCTCCTTGGCTTCCACTGACCCCTTAGTTTCCAGACTGTTCAGAGACTTTTCTAAGCCCTCAGCTTTGTTGGTCAAACTGGAAAGAGCCTCATGGTGAGCCCGTGTCAGGGAGGACAGCTGCAGAGAGAGAGGGCTTAGCAGGGTCCAGCTCACCCCCACATCTGGGCTTTCCAAATCTCCCCAGACTTTGGCCTTGTCCCCTCCCACTTCCTGTGACCTTAGATAACAACAGCCCAACACATCACCCAACAGTGCACAGCAAATGGAGACTGTCCCTGGAACCTTACTCCTCCATCACACTCCAATTCATCAGCAGTTCCTGCTAGGTCTTCTCCCAAATCATACCTTCACTTTTCTAGGCCTCCTGGCCCCAGCCTGAAGTAGACCACCCTCATCCCTGGCCTGGACAACAACAATCCCCTGACCAGTCTTTCAAAACCTTGAGTGGCCCACCATGGCATTACGAGCAAAAACGAGCTTCTTCCTTCAGCTTACAAAGCCCTCCATGCCTTGGCTTCAGCCCACTTCTCTGAATCTGCTGTGGCTCTCCTGACTCCATACATCACCTACTTGGGAAGGCCTCCCAGGACCCTCCAATCCCACCCCAACACTGCTCTATCCTGCAGCCTGTTCCTGTCCTTCCAGCATTTATTGTCATCTCAGATGATCTTGTTATCTGCCACAGCCCAATGGAAAGGGCTACATCTCTCAGTGGTGTTAGGGACACTGAGAGTCATGGGACAGACAGAAGAGGTAACATGGCTGCTCTCATTTCCAGTCTGTCGCCCTATTCCCTATTTCCACACCACAGTCAGAGCTCGGAAATCTTTCTGGACATAAATCACAAATCTGATCATGCCTTTCCCTGTTTTAAACCTTTTACTGGTTGCTCATTGTTCTTAAGATAAAGTTCTAAATTGAGCCTGAGGCCTTGCCGGCCACACCACCATTCAGAGCCCCTCAGCTCCTTCACTCAAACCCCTCTGGCCACCTTCTGTCCCAAGCGCTGTCCTGGTGTCACATTAGCTCCCATTGCCAACCCAAACACCTCACCAGCCAACTTCTATTCAACACAAATGTCAACTTATCATTAAGCATCATTCATGAATCTAAAAGTCATTTATATTTTTTCTTTGAACTATCTCCTTCGTCCATTTTCTGACAGGATTGCTAGCTTTCTCTTATCAATTTCTAGGCACACATTATATATTTGGGTTATTAGCCTCTTCCTGTGATATGAGCTATGTTCTTCCCTAATTTGTCCTTTATCCTTTTATTTTTCCTAAGTTTAGTATTGTAAAGTCAACATACCAATGTTTTCTTTAGTGGCTCTGGACTTTGATTCATGTAAAGGCCTTCCTTTACATGTTACAAGTTCCGCTGGGTTTTCTTCCAATAGCTATGGTTTCATTTCTCAACATACTAATGGTGACCTTCTAACTACCCAACCAGTTTAATTCTCCCTTGTCCTTTCTGGCACTTCTCCCAGTTGCAGGCAATTACTTAGGATTAAATCAAGTGTCAAATATGTATGTGTGTGTGTGTGTGTGTGTGTGTGTGTGTGTGTGTGTCCACGCTAAGCTGTCAGCTGCACTCAGAAGGGCCGGCACTCAGCAGAAGCCTGGCTCGTGTCTCAGGGATGGAAGAATAAGCTTCCCAGGCCACTTTAGAACCACTTTTCCCAAGCCATCTCAGATGAATTGGGAACCCAGAATGAAGTGGGAAGACAGACCACTTTCTACTGCGAGGGGAAGGAGAGCTTCAGGTAATCCTGGCAGCAAGAGCAATCTGAATAAAACCACTAAGGTCTCCCTCTTTTCAGGTCATGTTTTTTTGCCTTCACCAAACATTTTCTCATCACTCCACTGCTCCTAAGCGCCTTTTCTTCAATATGTGTTCTCTGCAGAGAAGCCAAGCCCTTTTCCACTGCCATATTCACCTTCTCCTGGTGCAGCCTGTGAACCTCCTCCAGTTCCCGCTGGCTCTCCTCTTCCAGGTTCTTCCGGACAACCTCAGCCCCAGCCAAGGCAGCACGCAGACCCTCTGCCTCAGCTCTGCCCGCTTTCTCTGCCTGTGCCAGAGCCTCCAGCTCCACAGCCTGAGCCTCCAGCTTCATCTTCTGCTGCAGTGAGGTCTCTCGCAGGACCCGGACCTCCTCCTCAAACTGCCGCAGCTGCTGCAGCTGCCGAGAGATCAACTCAGCCTGCTGGCTCAAGGCCTGTGACCCCTGTAGCTCCATGGACCTTGAAAGAGAGGTTAACACAGGTAAGCCCTGTCTCTGGGACTGGGAAGGTGGCTACAAGCATGACAGAGACAGGAGATGACATCCCTCTGCTCCCACCTAGGGAGATAAAGCTGGGCCATGGGCATCTCTGCATTTCCATCACCATTGTGCTACTGAGCATATTAGGCCTGGTGTCTGGGCTTACAGGAGGACATCAAGACTAGCTGAGAGTATGGAATATGGCTCTGTAGAGAGCTACATACAAACCAATGACTTAACAGCAAATACGCACATCATTAGGCCACACATTCTGAATTGAAGGGTTTGAAGTATATGTAGAGACTTCTGAATTCTGATTTAAGGGCAAGAAGTGGAGGAGATGTGGAGAAAGAAAGCTCATGGCTTCCAGTATACAGTGAAGCCAGGTGGTGGATGAAAGCATTTACTGGGTGTCAGGTATACTGATAGGTCTGAGAGGGCATTACATCAGTAAATTACATAGCCCCAACGTTTAGAGAAAAGTCTACTTGCTAGTGTCACAAAGTTTAAAGCAGCTTATAACACAGCTCTTAGCACAGCTCTCTCACTGAGACCCAGAACCACTGGATTTTTAAAACAGGGAACTATAGCCTACATAAATTAAGTGACTGGCCAAAGGACCAGTAGCTGGTGGCCAAGTTAAAAGCAGTCTCTGTCTCTTAACACAACTCCAGTGCTCCCCTTTTGTCATCATCTTCCTTTCTCTTTGACAGGGTCCAGGGTAGATCCATTTGCAATCCCACTCTAGAGCACAATGGCACAATGACATACCAGTACTTCAGGGAAAGACACACAGGAAACATCAAGAACAAGTGTTATAGATAACACATCAACAAGTAGCACAGCCAGCTCCAACAGAATGTACTCCATCAGAATGAATCCACACTAGCACAATACATTATTTTAATTTGAATATCTTCATCTTGCCTTGTTATAATCAGCTGCTGGTCAATCTGTCTCTTCCCTTGATATAAGGATTTCTCCTATTTGTTTTTTTTTTTATTTTTTTATCCCCACCCCTAGTGTCTAGCATGCTCTTGTTATCATGTATGCATTGTAGGCACCAATAGTTACTATAGAAAAAGGAACAAATTATGGGACAAAGGTCTGAAATAGGATAGGGAATCTATTTCAGTAAAGAAAGGTCACTGGCAAGCAAGCCTGAGAAAACAGACAGTGGACCCTACCGGCCTCTTCGCCCTGGCTCCTGCCCATTTCCAGAAATATCCTGTTCCCACATGATCACTTGAGGTCTTTGGTTGTCTAGCCGCCTCTCTGTGACATCTTGATGAGCCGAGGGTTGGACCAGAGGACTGTCTAAGACCCAGGTAGGAGCCATTCTTGGCAAGGTTGGAAGGGGCCGAGCTTGGAAGTGGGATGGGGGAATGAGCCCAGTGGAACCTGAGGAATCACAAGGAAAAATATGGTCACTTTCCCAGTGAGAGACAATTACCAGTCCCCCTGCCAGGTCCCACTGACCTGAAGGTCGAAACATCTCCACATTACTTGAAGTCTCTAAATTCTGTGTCCAGCCATCTATGTTCCCCTGAACAATAGGAGATACAAGGGTACTGCACTTCATTTTTCAGATCACCTTACAAAGAGGAAGCCCATAAAATAACAAAGTCATAACCCTCAAATAACATTCAGTTCCACCAGATTCTAAATTCCTCTTTTCCTACTTCCTGAAAAAAGTAATAAATACCCAAAGATCACTTGCTTGATCCAACCTGATTCCTGATAAAACCAAGGCAATAACCATGAGATGGGAGGGAATTACTGAGACAGGCTGAGAAGGAGCTTCACAAAATTTTAGGGTCTGGGCAATATCTTTACTCTCCAATTCAAGTTTCTACAGTCTCTGCTATTCCTGGTTGCAGGTGAGAAAGGAGATAGGAGGTGCAGGGGCTGTAAACCCAGTCTCCAGAGTCCCCTCCGTATCTCGGGCAAGACCATCCACACATCGCCAAGCCAGGACCCCTGGATCACTTACTCCCTACTAAAGTGCTGGCCGAAGAACCAGCCCGAGATGGACGTGGTAGCATGTCGGACAGGATGGCTCCCCCAGTACTCCTGGGAATCCAGGAAGCCTGGACAGAAGAGCCAGCTTCCTGATATCTCTTCCAAAACCTTCCAGCAAGTTCCTATCAGTTTCCGGCTGCTATCCGTTTAGCGTCCATTCCTGTCGCCCAACCCCCTCTCCAGAGGGCTCTACAAGGTCTCCTACTTTCCCACCCAAATTCACCTATTGCACCCAACCTGGGATCCCTGCCCCACTAAATCCTAACCTGCTTCCCCCACCCCCACTCCCCAAGGCATTACTCTGCTCCCTCGCTCTCACCCTCATCTCGGCTCAACAGCATGATCTCATCTCCCGGCATTCCAGCAGCTCTCAGCTCTCCACTCACCCGAACACCCAAGTCTTCACCCTGCCTGGACCCTGAGCTCTAAGGCTGTTCAGCCCACCCCATCCATTCCTTCACCTAGCCCCTGTTCCCCTCTACCCCTACGTACCCCGCAACCCTCTCCCGAACCCCTCTCAGTCCCTTTCCGCCTCCAACCGCCTTCCTAAAGCCTCCACACTGCGCACGAGAGCCCCCTTGGCCATTTGGTCACATCTCTTACACTTCGCACCAGGCCGGCCTCCGCCCCTGACCGCGCCTGCGCAGAGCGGGCCCAGTGGCGGGCAACTCAAAATCCGGGCTTCACCCTGGACGCGGGAGGAGGAGAGGTGCACGCAGGCGTCGCAGTGTCTAAAGCCGGGCCCAGTTACGGCATTGGGTATCTCTTCACCCAGGTGTCTCCTCCCAATTCCGGGAACCCGGGAAAACTTGTGAACTAATCAGAAAAGGCGGAAGGCGGGACATGAGGAATCCTGGCCAATGGAACGGAGGAGGCCACAGGCGCTGGTCAATCAGAAAGGGCATGGGGGGCGGGCTCGCCGGTGCCAGGTTAGCACCCGGAATTCTGAAGGCGGGGTCGGTATTGCCCGCGTGAGGAAGCCATACCCCTTCCTGGCTGAGATTCCTCTGTCAAACAGCCGAGGAGCACCAGCCCGCCCGGAGCCCGAGGGTCCCAGATGGCGCACATGCCGACAAGTGCCTGAAAGAGACCAATCCGAGACTGTACTGCGAGGTAGATTCGACACTGGGCTGGGGCGAGCAAAGGAGAATGCTGGGTTTTTCTTGCATTTGTATCAGAGAGCTCTGTTTCCCATTCGTATGAAGCTGGGCAGCCGGGGTTTAGGTTCACTTTTTTTGGAGAACATGGGGAATCGTTTCCACTTCATTTTGGAAGGGGTGGCAGTGGAGTCACTTCCCACTGAGGTTCAAGTTAACTGGTTATGAGAGGTTGGCCTCAAGAGCGAGGCGCAGGAGAGCTGGAGGGCTCGCTACTCTATTAGCATAAGCAGGTCTGACAGGAAGGTTTTCTCCAAATTACCTTGAGATGACAAGTTAGTCTTGCACAGAAATAGGAGTTCCCCTCATATACAACTACAGTTGCGGTTCCCCAGAAGCTGCCTAATGGTATGTTACCTCGCACAGATCGAAAGCTCCAGGAATATCTTGCGGCCTGAGGATCAAGTTCGTCCAAGGTGCCATAGGACGTGTTCCTTTTCGCACTGCCTCGGAACCTTCCCAAACTTTTCAGCTCTGAAGCTTCTTGAAAGCCAATTGCTCATATCTAGGAGCCTTGAACTCTGAATTTGCACTGTGCTTCAAAGGTGAAATTGCACAAAGTTCGCATCAGATGTAAAGTGAATCTAGGCCACCATGCATGGCTCAAGAGTGGGAAAGATGATGGATCCCTGAAGTAGAGGTGGTGTGGATTGAGCCCTACCCATGTTACCCTGCTTCCAGCTGCTGCGCATAGGGGGTGGCGGGGATGGCGACCTCTACACTTTTCACCCTCCAAGCGGGGCTCGCTGCACTTATCGCTTGGGCTGCAGGGCGGACTTGTGTGATGTAGCCCTCCAGCCCCAACAGGACCCCAGCCTCATCTCTGGAATCCATGCGGAGTTGCACGCTGAGCGCCAGGGTGATGACTGGAGAGTCAGCCTGGAGGACCACAGCAGCCAAGGTGAGCAGTGAGCATTTCAAGGTCAGCCTCCTGAACTCCCTTTCAAGTTTGAAGTACAGGGTAGTGCAGACCTTGTCTTTGCACCAGAATGCCTTGTCAGTAGCTCTCTACAGCTCTTTCTGGTCCCCATTTAGCTCATGTAGGTGCTGGGAGGTGGTTCCAGAGCCTTGGGGCAGCATCACGGAAATATCAGTAAGAATGTTCTATGACTATTGGGAGGGCCCAAGCTCAGCCCTAATTCAGTTTCCAGACTTGCTGAGGCACCTTGTTAGGATATGTTGAATTATGTTTTAATGATATAGACATGTGTCTTACTCCCTGGTGCAGAGCTAGTCACTGCCAACCTCAGGCCTGTCGCTTCACTTCTCTGGGTCTTGGTTTCCTCTCAGGTAAAACATTAGACTATAGGTCTGGTCATTGAGTGCTTACTATTGAACCAAGCACTGTTTTAAATGCACTGACTATCCCCACTTTACAGATAAGGAAAATGAGATACAAAAAGGTAAACTTGTCGAGGGTCACAGAGCTGGTAAGTGGCAGTCAGGATTGGAACTCAGTCTGAACTATACTGGATCAGGATGAGTATATCTGAGAACTGGACCTCAGTAGACTACGGAATGGGTCTGGTCCTTCTCTATGTTCTGTGGGAAGGCATACGCTTAATATCTGATGTCACTTGCTGAGAGACTTAGAATGTGAGAATTTGATGACGGATGTCATTTTATGTTCCCCAGAAAATCATTCAGGGCCAGATTTCTCCATGCCTAACTGGTCATTTGTTTTTGTCATTCCCTGTATCTCTGTGGTCCCCCACCATCAACAGGGACTTTAGTCAACAATGTCCGACTCCCAAAGGGCCACAGGCTGGAACTGAATGATGGTGACCTTCTGACCTTTGGCCCAGAAGGGCCCCCAGGAATCAACCCCTCAGAATTCTACTTCATGTTTCAGCAAGTACGTGTAAAACCTCAAGATTTTGCTGCCATTACCATCCCACGGTCTATGGGAGAAGAGGGAATTGGGTCTGGGTTCCGGCCCATTCTGCCCCCCCAGGGGGCTCCACAGCGCCCCCTCAGTACCCTGTCTCCTGCACCAAAAGCCACGCTGATCCTCAACTCTATAGGCAGCCTCAGCAAGCTCCAGGCCCAGCCCCTCACCTTCTCCAGGAGTGGGGGTGGGCCACAGAGCCTGCCTATTCACACTCCCCCTGAGGAAAGGGGGCTCACCCCTTCAGCCCCAAACCCAAGAAATCGTCGGAAATCAGCTCACCGAGTGCTAGCAGAATTGGATGATGAGGGAGAGGCTCCTGAGAGCCCCCCACCATTCCTTAGAGAGCCCAGGAAGAAACTCTGTGCAGAGAAGACCCCACTGACAACCAGTGGGTAAGTGGAAATGGGTGTCTAAAAATTTCAGTGCCTTTCCTCTTACAGCCTCAGGTTGGGAGGTGGCTCCCTGTTGGTGATTGAGATGGGCAGTAGGCAGAACAGATATTGGAATGACAAGACTTGGGTTAGCTGTAATTGGGTTCACCATTAAATCTACCGAATCTACCTGGGTTCATTCAGGTAAAAAGTTCTAAGCTTGTGCTACTGATTTTCAGTAACCCTAGCTTTTGTCACTTCAGAAATCAATATTGGCATCCTCTGCAGTACCCAGTGAACACCCAAATGACTCCCCCTGCAGTTGGGGCGAGCACTGTGCAGCCCCTTGTTGCTGCCTACCCTTAGAGACAGTGGCCCGGGTTCAGTGTGAATGTGACATCAAGCTGGTTCCGTGTGGCCTGCAACATCCAGATTGCCAGGGAAGCCAACTTCTGGTGTCTAGCATGTCCAGATCTAAGGCCCAAAGGGGTCAGAGGACAGACCTGGTACCTCCAGGCCATGATTGGACAGAGTGAAATGCCAGCAGGTCCTAATAAGTTCCTTCTTCTCTTGCCTCCCCAGGAGGGAATGATTGCAGGGCAGGAGTCTATTAATATCAATTCAAGGCCTGGAACAGGCCCTCATGGCCAAGATGACAGAAGAGATGGTTTCCTGCCAAAGATAATGCTGCCTTCAGGAAATTCCCAGTGTGCTGGAAATTCCCACTATTCCAAGTCATAGATCCTGTCATAGACCCTAGAAGATCTGTGATCAGAGCACTGAGCAACTGCAGAGACCATCCATGCCTAGGAAGATGTAAGGCCCAGACCCAAACAAGTTCTCAACTTGGACGGCACCTTCCTTAAAAGGCATTCTGGGCAAACCTAGGACACAGCCCCCAAACTCCAATCCTACCATTTAACCATGTTTTTGTCCTTGCTTTTCAGAGGTTTCCTTTTATTTCCAAATAAAGAATGGGTCTGATACTCCCTGCTTCCCAATTCTTGGGAGAATGGACTTGGAAAGGTTTGCAAAATGTGAATTCTTAGGGGAACGAGAGGGGTGAACAGAAAAGGTAAAGAAAATACAAACCTACTCACTGAAAAAATGCAAATATACACAGTGAGTTGCAGGTGGGAGATGCAAAGTTTCACCAGTGCAGGCCTATCTCAGATATCACAGGTTCAGTTCCAGACCAAATGCAAAGGTGAGGCATAATCTTTTTACTGGTGGAGGGTCTTGCCTTCAATTAGAAAAGACCTGTCTGTTAAATGCAAAAAACAAGGTGTGCCTGTACTGCCAGGGAAGACAAAACCTGCTAAATTAGCTAGAGCAGATGCTGACCTGGTCCTGTGTGATCAACCCATGTATGGTACACTGAGTTTCTTTCATGAACCTCCCACCAAGCCAAGACATGGTCAAACCAGCATTTCCAGTTCTTAACTGGGAAACCCTTATCTCAACAGTCTTATTGCAACCTGTATGTCCACACCCCTCTTTCCACTTCTACCTAGGCTTGCCCACACCAAGGAAACAGTCCCAGAGCAAGGACCCTCCACCTCTGTAGTAGCAATGGAGCAGGGACTAAAGCGTGAGGGGTACACTGAGTCACTCATGAACAGGGTAGACAAAAACACCTTGAAGGGAAACCAAAGGGACCCTGGCATCAAGAAAGTACAAGATGGAGTTTCTAACTGGGGTTCTATGCAGAAGAAATACCTAAAAACTTGATTTCTTAACATAATGCCTTCCAAAGTAGAACAGGGCAAGCAAAAAGCCACCTCCTAGTATGGAATAGGGTACATAGTAATCACCTCTGTGGGCAAGAATAAAACGTTCAACTCAAATTCCCCAGGTCCCTTATGTCACAAAAGTTTAAGAAGTAGCTCCTGCGCCTAACGGCCTCTATAAAAATAAACTTGGTTCCAGTTTCAGCTCTCCCTGACACTGTGTGACCTGAGCAGGTTTGGCACTTCGGCTTCAGGGTTATTTGGGTCTGATAGCAGTTACAATCCACTGTTAGGTACCCCCATATTCTTAGTAACTAGGATGATAAACCAAAGTATCCACTTACTGTGTCCCAGGCTTCTTTATTTAAAAGTGATAAAGTGATGTGGGGATTAAAAATCAAGAGCATCATTGAACTTCACCTTCCCTCCAACCAGTTCCCTAAATTCCCTGGCCCCACACCCTTTGTGTTCCCAATTCTGTAGTGAAGAAATTAATCCCAAAGCTCTAGAACAATTCTCAGGGTTCTTTCTCTAGCCCTTGCCTGTCCTGGGAAGGCAAACACCTCAGTTTGAATGCATGGGAGAGCCTAGAGTGGTGACAGGCACAGAGGGAAAAGCTTCACCCTCAGGGAAAGAGACTGAGGAGTACAATGTAGTGAAGTGAGGGCCCACATAGCCTGGGGTACCAAAATGGGGCCCTGGTGCCAGAGGAAAGGATACCGGTCCCCCTGAGAAAGTAGGCCCAGAAGCCTCAAAATCTTCTCGTTGAGAATAGTCACTGCTTGAGCGTTTGCCCTTCTGGCGACGGTTGCAAAACCATACTCTGACCACCTGGAAGCGGAGGACACAAGAGAGTGATTCATTCATCAACTCCAGAAGGTGGGTCATTTGGCCCAAACCCAACAGGAAACCAGAGATAGCACAAGGTGGTGTGGCCTGGGAAGGAGGACAAGGAGAGTTCAGCGGTGGGACTGGGTTAGGCACTCACATCCTTCTCCAGACCGAGCTGCTGGGCGATGTGGCTGATCTGCTGCAGGGTGGGCTTTGGGCACTGCAGGAACATGTTCTCCAGGTTGCCCCTCACTCGGTTCTCAATACTCGTTCTCTTTCTCTTTCTGGCCTGCACAAGGGTCTCTGCTTTGCATATCTGGGCAGGTGGACAGGGGGTGACAAGAGAGGAGATGAGAGGGCAAAGCTTCAAAATCTGAGAAATAGCAGCACTAGGAGGTCAGTGACTCAAGAGCAAATTACTAAGGTGCACTGACTCTTTGTGTCACCAGACAGTCAGGTGGTAAGAGAAGTAAGGATACAGTAAGCACAGGTTTAGACCAACAGTTCTGCACCATATCCCAGCAGCACTGAGGAATTGCCCTCCATCCATGAAGAGCTACTATCCCTAAGAAGCAGAACTGCCAGCAAAGGATGGAAGCAATGGAACATGGGGCCCAGGTCACAGCAGTCCCCTAGTGCATCCCACCCACTCTCACCTCCTGCAGATTCTCATTGTTGTCAGCTTCCTCCACCCACTTCTGCAGCAGGGGCCGCAGCTTACACATGTTCTTCAAACTGAGCTGCAAAGCCTCAAAGCGGCAGATGGTCGTTTGGCTGAACACCTTCCCTGGGGAGGTGGATTAAAAGAACAAGGTAAGGTAGCAGACAGGGCTCTTGAGATCCCAAGACCCAGGTGTGACCACCTCTTCTTGCCCTCACACCGTCCCATTTTTTCCCAGAGAATGCAAAGCCCAAGTATCTTTCCCCCTTCCTCTCTACCTTCTTCATGAGTGAGGGTAGAGCCTGCCCCTGGAACAAGTCCCTTCACTCCCTTGGTAGAAAAGGCCCAAGTTCAGGAATATTATTTCCAGGGGAGATGGGGTCCCTGTGTTCTATGGGTCAGAACATGCTGAGGAGGACCCACCAAAGAGAACGCCCAGAGTGAGCCCCACATCGGCCTGAGTATATCCCAGGGTGATCCTCTTCTGCTTCAGGAGCTTGGCAAATTGCTCGAGGTCTTTCTGTAGAGCTCTCATGTCCTGAGACAGCATTGAAAAAGGCAGAGGACGTATGAGAACACAAACACACCAACTGTTGACCCCTGTGGGCCCCAAGGAGTGGTCTTTGGAAGTATCTCTGCATCCAGGCTGCCCACCAAATACCTGAAATAACCTATCTACAAACTCCATACACCCCAGAAAACAATAGATCCATAGCTACAGAGCACTATACATGATAGGAAGAACACCTGTCAGGTATGAAAGGAGCTTCTGCTGATCAGCTCATTTAATACAAAAGCTTTTGACTGGAGTAACAGCCCTAGAGAAATCAAGAGCACCATGTCTGATTCTTATTTCAATATACCAACTCTTCCAGCTTGCTTGCAGGGTACCAAACTATGCCATGGCATGCACATATACAAATACTACAAAAAGTCACAGGTTCCATTAAGATATATGAACAAAGTACTTTGTATATAGTTGGTGCTCAGTTATTGTCCCTTTTTTATCAAGTGCTTTCTGCAATATGGAAGCAACCTCATTAATTCAACAGATTTACTCTACACCTTCTATTAGCCAGTGGCTACACAAAGCAGCCAAAAAGCCTTAGCCTCAGTGGGTGGAGGTGGAAGAGGGTATAGGAGAATAAATGGTTAATGAAAGATATACAATAAAAAATTTTAATTTAAAAGATTAAATAAAAACAACCCTGGCCTCATGGAGCTTCCATTCTAATGTGGAGGAAAATAATTACTATCCACTATGTCAGAAGCACAATGGAAAAGTGAAATAGTAGAGGATTACAGCAAGGTAGGACATTACAGGGAAGGTGACACTTTAAATAAGATGGAGGTAGTGAATTTGAGCAAGGGAAAAAGAGTCAAGTGGAAACATCTCAAGATGGCAGGTAACGTGGGTAGGTGCAAGGCCAGTGTGGCAGAAGCTGGGTGAGTGGGCTGAGGAAAGGAAAGGGGAGGAGCTATGAAATCAGAAGGTGAGCAGGGCAGACCCTGCAGATGTTTCAGTGAGTGAAATTATCTAACTTTCATGTTTTAAGGTATTCGCTCTAGTTGATTAACATAGTGACAGAGACTAAGAGGACATGAGAGTATAATCAGGGAAGGAACTGCAGTTTTCTGGACACAGATAGTGGTGTCTGGGACTAGGGAAGTTAAGTATTGATTTGGGGTGCATTTCCAAGGTAAAGATAATGGTGTTTCCAAAGGTGTGGAGGTAGGGAGATCAAGGAATAAGTGAGGGTGCCTGGTTTGGGCCTTGAGCTACTAGGTGATGGATAGGTGAGATGCAGTAGCTCAGGGAGCCATCCCAGAAGATGGAAAATGCAGCAGTTTGAGCCTACAGGGTAGGTGAGAAGAAGGTAGAAAGAACACAAGTGGTAAGACTGAACCCTAGGGCACTCTAGGGAAGGCCAGAACCCCAGAGGACCAGAAGAGTTAGGCCTTTGTGCTATTCTGGAAGCGTTGAGGAAAGTATTTCAAGGGTAATCAATCACATGAAGTACACATGGACTAGCTTCCATTCCCAACTTATGCTTGGCCAACATTTCAAACTCATAAATGCCCTCAGCTATCCCCATCAGGGCTTTTTCCAAACCCTATTTTAGAGATTTAAAATAAGGTAAAGCCCAGTTCAAATCCTAGCTTTATCTTTTAGTGAAATAGCTCCTGACTGGTGGCACAATGGATAAACGCTGGCCTGCGAACCCAAAAGTCGCTGGTTCGATTCACAGCCAGGGAGCATAACTAGGTTGCAAGCCAGGTCTTCAGCTAGATCTGTTGCTGGAGGCAGGTGAAAGATAACCATACATTGATGTTTCTCTCCCTCTCTGCCTCTCTCCCTTCCCCTCTCTCTAAAAATAGTAAGTAAAACCTTAAACAAACAAAAAAGACCATTGAAATAGGCTAATAATAGATCCCTAGGAGATTTTGTGGCAGTTAACGCAATAATTAAGTAGAAATTCAGCACATTAGGAAATGGACCGCAATTGGCAGCCATTATTCAAGGCTCAGAAGTTGCCTATTGCAAGAAGGCTACTAAACAACTGAAACTACTCACACCTCCTCTGTGGGCCTTAAAAGACTTAGTACTTGATCTCTAATTGCTTACACTTGTCTCTTTGGTGGCCTGCAACATACACATACATCCTTAATAGTTGCCAGCAGAGCTGGATGCTTAAGTCCCTAAGTAAACCCTACATTTGGGGAACAACTTGGAGATGAATTCTTCCATTCTTTTCCCTGTTCACCATTTAAAGAATCCCGCTGCACTGGGTACTTCCAGCTCTCCACAAGAGGATGGGTGTGCACCCTGCACAATGATGACCCACACCTAAGACAGAAGCCAAGGGGCGACAAGCCATGAACTTGGACATACACCCACTCTACTGGCCTACGCACAGCCCAAACAGGATCCTCTATCACAAACAAGTCACACCCTCAAATTTCAGGAACAATAACTCCAAGAGAAGCTGATTTTACCCTCAGGCCATGCTTATCCCAGAGACTAAGACCTTGCCTACCGTAAGAATCAAACTATCAAGAAGCATTCAAGGTGGGAGAAGGAGCTCAAACCCCAACCTGGATCTGCTGCTGGACTGTAATAAATTGAGTGACCAAGCCTACAAAGTGGAAGGGACATACTTGCCAAGGAAGGCCTAGCGGGAAGAAAGGCCAGCTTGGGCCAGCTCCCGACTTCCCGAGGCCACCACCCCCACCCCAGCCGCCACCGCCCTTCTTTCCCTCTCCCAGAGCTCTGGCCTCAGTTCCCACTTTGCCCCTGCTCTCAGGACGGCTTGCGGTTGCCGTTTACCCCTCCATGCCCAGAGCTAACCCTGCGGTCCCCTCTCTTGGGTTCCAGGCCCAGGCAGCTGAAACCATCGCTTCCCCTCCTGGCCGCCCCTGCCCGCTGGCCACCTCCCTGCCCTACTGCACCTCACTCGCCTCCTCCTCGGGGGTTGGCTCCAGCTTCTCCTTGTCCAGCTTCAGAGCCCCAGGTGGGGCAGCGCAGGGCTCCGGAGAGGGCCCTTCGGAGTTGCTCTCCACCCCCGCTCCCGCGTCGACCTCGGGCTGGGGTGTCTCCAGGCCGCTTTGGGGCGCCAGCCCCGCCCCGGCCTGAGGTCCACAGTAGGCCATACCCCCGCAGAACTCATACGGCGGGGGACACGGGGGAACCCCCCACATCTCCGCCCCAGGGCCAAGCCCCGGCCCGATTCCCGACCCGCCAGGAGGTCCCTGGAAGCTCAGCCAGGTCCGAGGGTCAACCCAGCCCGGCTCCAGCCCTCCTGGCCCATCGCCTCCACCACCCGGTGGGGGCGAGAAGGCAAAGTCGGAAGCCAGGTGTCCCGCCATAGTAAGGACGGCGCCCCAAACCGGGGGCCTGATGAAAGGAGGGCTCTCCAAGCCACTGCTCAACACCTCTCTCCCCCTCCCCAATCCCACCCACTAGCCTTGACCTCTGGCCCCGCCCCCTGGATGGGGGGAGGAAAGGGCGGTGAAGTTAGGAGAAACTGAGGCGAAGGGTGTTTGCCTGCTGGTGGCAGTGCCGTCGGTGGAAGGGGAGTGCCTGGGAGCCCCAATTAGGCGTCTGTCCTGACTTAGCACCCAAGAACCTTGGTGCAGGTCCCTCATGCCCATGTTGTCTTCCAACTTCCAGCCTGGCTTCCCGGTCCTCCCTCCAGGTCTGCACACCTCAAAGCTCTCTGGGATTCCCTCCACGTATTCTTCAGGAGCCCACGTGCTTGACCCCTCTCCAAAGACTAGCACAATCTCCACTGGGGCCCAGCTCCCCAAACGTTTATTGTGTGTGCACCAAATACTGCTGGAGCCAATTCCTTATCAGCAACCCTGCTGCCCTCCCCCACCACCAATCCAGGGGTCCAGGCATTCATCCAGATTACTGGCCAGATTCCGTTACCCCAAAGCTGTGCCTGGTGCCCATCTGCCCAGCCTGCTAAATTCCACCCCATCACCAGGGCAGAGTGCCAGACAAGGCCCCTCTTCCATACCCTCGGCTTCTGCTCCACAGCCCCTCACCTCCCGGTCTCAGGGAGTGACACCTACTTACCCTTCTAGGGACCAGGCTTTAGACTGGACCTGAGTTCCCCAACCTTTGACCAGTAGAGGAATTAAACACCCCCTTCCTGGGTCCACTTTGTGGAACCCAGACATCAGGTTTCCTGACCATCCTTCAAAGACCAAAATTTCTAGTGCCTAGCTGGCTGTTCTCCCTCCCCCACTGCCCCAGCCCAAGCCTCCAGCCCTAGGCCCTGGGTGGGGAAAGCCAGGGAGGGAGGGAGGAGAAAAGTATCTTACTTCAGGTTCAAAGGAGCTTGGGAGGGACTGGGGGAAGGGGGCAAGACAATGGCCTTGGATGGACAATCCAGGTCCCCAGAGGGGGCAACTCTAACCCTAAACAAGTCCTCAAACCTTGAATGGGCCTGGATGGCTCCCCTGGGGACAGCTTCCTGCTCCCCAACCCCCTAGCCCCAGTCCCCTCACATGGAGTCCCCTTCAGAGTGGCTCAAAGAGCTCCAGGAACCCACCCCAAATCCCCCTCAAAGACTGAGCCTCAGACAGGGCCCCTGCTGGGACCTAGGTATCCTGCCGGCTTCCTCTGGTGGACTCCGGAGTGAAGCCTGACATTTACCCCATCCCCCAGCCCTCCAGGCCCCAGGATGCTCTTTGTTTAGGGGGGCTTGGAGGACATATGCAGAGGAGGTGGAGAGCATCTGGGGAGGAGGTGCAGGAAGCCTGCCCCAAGGGCCCTACCGGCTCTATTTTTCTGGGCTTGTCCTGAGGGTTCATTCACACTGCTGGCCTAGTGTGTGATCCTGTTTACATGGAGATATACCTCAGAGTGCCTGTGTGAGAGGAAGGCATGAAGTTTGCTCCCAAAACTTGCCCTGAATGGAGGCCCTGGGGTGAAGTAGTCAGGGAGCATCCTACAGCTTGGAAGGCTGGAATCCTGAACATGAAACACTGACTTCTGCTGACTTTATTTGGCCCTGCCTGGAGTTGTTGGCTGGGGTTATTGTCCAGGGTCTGCCTTCTGAGGGCCTGGGTGTCCCAAGGGAGCTGTCCTGACTGGCCAGCTGTCTTCACTTTAGAGGTATCTGTGAGGATTTTTTTTTTTAGCAGTATGTGTTTATTATTGTGGCATTCAGAAGAATGCCAACAGGCCCCAAGTTTTCTTTCTACGTATGGCAGAGAGTAAGTACATACTGTATACTCCCAATATCCACCATCTCATACCCACACTCTCCCATCTATACATGTTTTCTTAGATGGCTCTGAATGTCTTAACACTCCTGATTCATTGATTCATTAATCCTTTTAGCATTTACTGAATATCTTCTCTACACCAGGCATTGTTCTGGGTACTGGGGACACGGAAAAATGGTCTTGGCTCTTTTAAAAAAAAGTACCTGGCACATCTTCTAAGGCAGCAACTATAGCAGCAGCTCCAGGAGTCTCTCTATGCTGCCCAAAGACGACAAGAAGAAAGATGCTGGAAAGTCGGCCAAAAAAGACAAAGGCCCAGTGAACAAATCTGGGGACAAGGCCAAAAAGAAGAAGTAGTCCAAAGGCAAAGTTCGGGACAAGTTGAATAGCTTAGTCTTGTTTGACAAAGCAACATATGACAAACTCTGTAAGGAAGTTCCCAACTACAAGCTTATAACCCCAGCAGTTATCTCTGAGCTCTGAGTGACTGAAGATCAGTGGTTCCTTGGCCAGGACAGCCCTTCAGGAGCTCCTTAGTAAAGGACTTATTAAACTAGTTTCAAAGCACAGAGCTCAAATAATTTACACCAGAAACACCAAGCGATTGGTGAAGATGCATGAACAACAGGTGCCACCAGCTGTACATTTTGAAAAATACAACTTTATTAAATCAGTAGTAAATAAATTTAAATTTAAAAAGTACCCAACCAGGGCTCTGAAGGCAAGGGTCTGGACTAGAGACCCTTGGGGAAAAGTTTGGGGCAGTGACTTTGTGGGGAGAGGTGAGGGAGCAGCCAGTGAGGTCCCAGCACTGACCCATCCCTCATATAGCCAGCAGACCACTCTTCACCTCCGTGAGGTTTTTGATCCCATTTTTTTTCTCTGAGTCTATGTCCATCTTTTATTTTATTTTTTAAAGATTTTATTTATTTATTTTTAGAGAGAGGGGAAAGGAGAGAGAAAGAGAAAGAAACATCAATGTGTGGTTGCCTCTTGCATGCCCCCAGCTGGAGACCTGGCCAGCAGCAGCCCAGGCATGTGCCCAGACTGGGAATCGAATTGGTGACCCTTCGGCTCTCAGGCTGGCGCTCAATCCACTACCACACCAGCCAGAGCTATGTCCATATTTTAGTTGTACTTTTTGGACAGCTAATTGTATTCATGCATTTCAACACTTTATGAATGTCTATTGGGAGAGTGGCAGGGAAGTGGGAGTAGAGTTGTGTTTACCTCTTAGCCACCAACTGCTCAAAAAGAATGGAGCTAGGGGCCTGGGGTGGGGGGACTGCTTTGAAGCAGGAGGGGCCCCTCCCCAACCATCTCTCCAAACCCTAAGAAACAGCCCTTATAGCACCTTTTTCATGTCTGTATCTGTGCCAAGGAGATGGCGTCCCTGAGGAGGGGGAGGGGAAGGCCTAGGACACACCCAGGCTCATCAGCTTGCAGACCTCTAGTGTCCCAGAAAGCTCTCTCCCCAGGCCAGTCCATGGAGTTCCTGCTGCCTAAATCTTCCCAGAGGCTCCCCAAATACCTTTCCTGGTTCCCCCCTCAACACTACCCTCTCGTTTTTAGATTACAATCTGTAGTTGCTCTAAATGGTATGTTTCTGGCCTGGAATACAGGCCCTTTCCAGAGAGTGAGCCAAAGGTGGGGTAGGCCCTGATTTCTGGCTGGCTTATGGCCTGACATCTGAGCTGGATTGGCTCTGTGCTTGCCTTAAGTCTGGCCCAGAACCATAATGGCAATTTAAAGTTGTCTGGAGTCCTAGCTGGCCCTCCAGCGATTCTCTATTGATGAAGGCAAGATATGCTTCCCTCCCCCTCCTACCCTCCAATGAGGCCTTCACAATAGGCAGCTTCACTTCTGCCAGGGGCTCCTGCAGGCCCCGCCCAATGCTGCTGGCCTGGGAGGAGACTGAAGTGGGGTTAAATCCTCAGACTACTCTCCTGACTCTCCTGTTCTAAGCGTTACTGAAAACCTCAAATCTCGGCCCTGGCTGGTAGCACAATGGATTAGGCACCGACCTGCGAACCCAAAGGTCTCAGGTTCGATTTCCCAGCTAGGGCACGTAACAGGGTCGCAAAACAGGTCTCCAGTCAGGTCTGTGCCTGGAGGCAGGTGAAAAGCAGCCATACATTGATGTCTCTCTGCCTCTCTCTCTTCCCCTCTTTCTAAAAATAATTAAAAATAAAAAATAAAATCTTTAAAAATTAAATAAAAACCTCAAGTCTCCGAAGCTAATGT
Organism: Noctilio leporinus; assembly: GCA_004026585.1. Lineage (NCBI taxonomy): Eukaryota > Metazoa > Chordata > Mammalia > Chiroptera > Noctilionidae > Noctilio > Noctilio leporinus. The sequence continues at coordinate 16,841 of PVIW01008674.1, read as the reverse complement.
GGGACTGGGCTCACATACACTTGACTGCAATACATATACATAGTTGAGGCCCTTCACAGAGACAAATTTGGGTACATGTGTGGTTCCAGGGTGGCTAGGGAATGCAGCTGAGGTCACATACCCAGGTGAGATGGGCCACATGCCTGCAGAAGTGGTGGGGTGGCCTTGAATGGTGTCAGCCAGCCACCCCTTAGTGGGGTTTCAGGGTACTGTGTTGTTTTTTTTTTAAACCAACTGAAAGGGCTCAGATGGGGACCAACAGAGGTTTGCTATATACCAGGGTAGCAAACCATTTATTTTGCCCTCTGGGTTCTATCAACCTGAAGGCAGAAGGGGTAAGAAGGGAGGGTTAAGGAGAGAAGGGCTCAGGCTGTGAACCCCAAGAAGATTAATTTGATATGAACCCCAAGAAAGAATTTATCCTCTGAGATAGATTCCCCATGGTTAATGTACGGCCCAAATTTTATAAATAACAAGAGTCTAGTAGCCATCTGCTGATCGGGTCTCCTCACACACTGGGAAGAACCTCAGACTGAACTCTTCACACTATACACTGCTTGTTCACAGAGTCTGAGTCAAACACCACTGGGAAACCCTGGTCATCTTTCCTGCTTTTTCTTTTCTTTTTTTTTTAAAAGAATTTTATTTATTCTTTTTAGAGAAAGGGGAAGGGAGAGAGGCAGAGAGGGAGATAGACATTAATGTATGGTTGCCTTTCACCTGCCTCCAACTACAGAGCTAGCTGGAGACCTGGCTTGCAACCTGGTTACATGCCCTGGCTGGGACTCGAACCAGCAACCTTTGGGTTTGCAGGCCCACACCTTATCCACTGTGCTACAAGCCAGGGCCTCTTTCTTTTCTTTCTTTCTTTTTTTCATTTTTTTATTTTTTATTTTTAAGATTTCATTCATCCATTTTTATAGAAAGGGGAAGAGAGGAGAAAGAGAGGGCAAAAACATCAATGTGTGGTTGCCTCTCATGTGCCCCCAACCAGGGACCTGGCCCACAACCCAGGCATGTGCTCTGACTAGGAATCAAACCAGCAACCTTTCAGTTTGCAGGCTGGTGCTCAGTTTACTAAAACACACCAGCCATTGTGTGTGTTGGTCATCTTTCTACCAACAGACTAGGACCGCCTCATCTAATCAGAATTGTATGAATTCTATCCTAGTTTGTATCTACACAACCAATCAAACAGCACAACTTGGACACCTCATTTACATGAAACCAAAATGGGAACTCTTAGTATGAAAATTCTGTATAAAAGGTGGCCTAAAGATACAACAAAGAAAGAAAATTAGAGGCCAATATCTTTAATGAACATAGATGCTAAAATCCTCAACAAAATATTGGTAAACCAGCTCCAGCAATATATTTAAAAGTTTATACACCATGATCAATTGGGATTGATCTCAGGAATGCAAGGATTGTATAATATTCACAAATCAATAAATGTAATATACCACTAAACAAAATGAAAGATAAAAACCATAGGATCAGGCTTGCCTGAAAAAAACAAACAAAAAAAAAAAACCCCAAAAAACCATAGGATCATATCAATGGATGCTGAAAAAGCATTTGATAAAGTAAGTACAGCATCCATTTATAACAAAAATACTCAGCAAAGTGGGAATAGTGGGAACATACCTCAATATAATAAAGGCCATATATGAGAAACCTGCAGCCAACATCATGAACTCAATAGGCAAACACTGAAAGCCTTTCCCTGAAGATCAGGAATAAGGCGAGGCTGTCCATTCTCTCCACTTCAATTCAACATAGCCTTGGAAGTTCTAGCCACAGCAATTAGATAAGGAAAAAAATCAAAGGCATCAAAATTAGAAAGGAGAAAGTAAAACTGTTATTATTTGCAGATGACACGACAGTGTACATAGATAATCCAATAAACTCCACCAAAAAACTTACTCAACCTAATAAGCAAATTTAGCAAAATACTAGATATAAAGTCAACATTCGGATATCAAAGGCATTTTTGTATACCAACAATGAAACATCAGAGATAGAAGCTAGAAAACAAATCCCATTTACTATAGTCATCAGAAAAAATTAAGTACTTAGGAATAAACCTAACCAAGGAGGTAAGAGACTTATACTCAGAAGATTGAGTTACAGAACACTGAAGAAATAAAGGAAGCTACAAATAAATGGAAACATATACCATGTTCATGGAAGGGAAGAATTAACATCATTAAAATGTCCGTACTACCCAAAGCAATTTATAGATTCAATGCAATCCCTATTAAAATACCCATGACACATTTCACAGATTTAGAAAAAATACTTCAAAAATTTACATGGAGCCTTTTTGGCTTTTTTGACCATGAATAGCCATGGCAATCTTGAGAAAGAAGAACAAAGGAGAAAGAATCACAGTACCGAATATTAAATTATACTACAAGGCCACTGTCATCAAAACAGTCTAGTACTGGCATAAGAACAGACATATAGATCAATGGAACAGAATAGAGAGCCCAGAAATAAATCTAGGACTCTATGGTCAATTAACATTTGACAAAGGGGGAAGGAGCATAAAATGGAGTGACAGTAGCTTCTTCAACAAGTGATGTTGGGAGAACTGGACAGGGACATGCAAAAAAACAATAAAGCTAGACCACCAACTTACACTATACACCAGAATAAACTCAAGAAGGATAAACGACTTAAACATAAGCCATGCCACCATAAAAGTCCTAGAGGAAAACATAGGCAGTAAAACTTCAGATATCCCACACAGCAATATTTTCACCAATACTTCTCCAAGGGTAAGGAAAATAAAGGAACAAATAAACAAATGGGACTACATCAAGCTGAAAAGTTTCTGCTTAGCTAAAGAAAACAACAGCAAAATTAAAAGGGAATCAACTGTATGGGAAAACATATTTGCCAATGATACCTCAGACAAGGGTTTGATCTCCAAAATACATAAAGAATTTATATGACTCAACACCAGGGAGACAGACAACCCAATTAAAAGATGGGCAAAAGACCTGAATAGACACTTCTCTGAGAAGGACATACAAAGAGCCTATAGGCATATGAAAGAATGCTCATTTTCACTAGTCATCAGAGAGATGCAAATTAAAACCACAATGAGATACCACCTCAAACTTGTCAGAATGGCCATCATTGATAAATCAACAAACTAGTGCTGGCAAGGATGTAGAGAAAAGGGAACCCTAGTGCACTGTTGGTGGGAATGCAGATTGGTGCAGCCACGATGGAAAACAGTATGGAATTTTCTCAAAAAACTAAAAATAGAACTGCCTTTTGACGCAGCAATTCCACTGCTAGGATTATACCAGAAGCAGCCTGAAACATCAATTCAGAAGAACCTATGCACCCCTGTGTTCATAGCATTTACAACAGCCAAGTGCTGGAAACAAACTAAGTGTCCATTGTAGATGAATGGATCAAAACACTTTGGTTACACAATGGAATACTACACAGCAGAAAGAAGGAACTCCTACCTTTTGCAACAACCTGGATGGAACTGGAGAGTATTATGCTTAGTGAAATAAGCCAGGCATTGAAAGACAAATGCCATATGATTTCATCTACTATAGGACACTAATGAACAAAACAAACAAACAGCCCTGGCTGATGGCACAGTGGATAAGGCACCAGCCTGTGAACCCAAAGGTCATTGGTTCAATTCCCCAGCCAGGGCACATAACCAGGTTGCAAGCCAAGTCTCCAGCCAATCCAAAGCTAAAGGCAGGTGAAAGGCAATCATACATTGACATCTCTCCCTGTCTCTCTAAAAATAATAAATAAAACATTAAACAAACAAACAAGCAAAATAGAACCAGAGGCACGGAAACAGGGAACAGACTTTCAGTGTGCAGAGGGGAGAGGTGAGGGGAAGAAAGAGGCAAAGAAGGGGAACAGTATAGTCAAGGAACTAGTATAAATGACCCATGGACATGGACAACATGTGGGGACTGACTGGTAGAGGGGATGAGGAGGGTGGGGCAGCAGAGAGTAATGGGAGGAAAATGGGATAAAGGTAATACAACAACAATTAATTAATTAAAGAAAAAATAGGTGGCCTAGGTGACCTCCCCTTTGTCTTGGTGGGGTGCAGTATAGGTTGCTATCTGAATTTGTTTTTCAGAGCTGCAGCTCTTTTTTTCAAATAAATGACTTTATTCCTTATTATAGTCTAAAATTAATTTTGGTCAACAGGTTTTGCCCACTTTGGGTGATTATTCCCCTTTATTTCAATTTATATATATTCCACTGCTTCTTGTAAACCAGAGCCCTTTTTCTCAGCAGTTGACCCCTCAGGTCTGCAAACTAAGTCTTCTTTTCCCAAATTCAGACACTACCTCACATAGCAGAGGCAGCTTGAAGCTCTCTGGTTGCAGTCTCTGGGGAGATGCAGGCGAGAGGTGTGATGGGGAAGCCAGGAGAAGGGAAGAAGCAGATCCAGCCTCTATAGAGCTAGGTTCTAGGCTTTCCCTCGACTCCTTAGGTGACTTACCTCCCACTTCTGCACCTCAGTTTCCTCAACTAATCAAGAAGAACTGGACTAAAGAAACCCTAAATTTCCTTCCAGTCCATACATAAAATTGTTGCCCACTGCCATGCAGTGTTCTGCCTGTCCTCAGCACTTACTTGACATGGGACCAGCCCACGCCAGTCTTGTTTTCTTTCAGCCTTGGCAACCCTCACCTCCACAGCCCTCCATAGCAGGACTCGGCAGAGTGGTCACTAAGGACTCAAAAAGACTGCCGTTTGGGGCAGCATGAGGTTGGGGTGAAGGGGGGGCCTACATAATTGGGCCAGCCCCAAACCTGGGGCCCCTGAAAGGCAAGGTCACAACTGCCACAGAGAAACTGAAGCCTCAGGTCCCAGTTTTTCTGGAGGGTTAGCCTCTCTGTGCCTGACTTGGGGGTGATCAGCAGACCTGAAGGCAGGGTGGGCCCTGACACGCTGCCTCTCACATTCATTGGCTATGATTCTGGAAAGAGCAGCCCCAGCAAGCACCGCAGGGGGACAAGGAGTGACAGACCCCAGCTTGGTAGTGAAGGTGGGCTGAGGGAGGGGGGCACCTCTTCCGGGCCTGTGGCCCCTTACTGCCCTAGAGACGCATCAGGAGAGGCTCCCATTGGGAGTGGCTGCTTAAGAAGAAGGACTTTCTTCTTTCTTTGAATCTCATTGGACTAAATCTATTTCAGGGGGCAACCTGCCCTCCACTCAATCCAGACTAGTGCTGTGTCCACACTAACGTTGTGGTTTTGGCTTTAGGTTGTCCCATTTCTGTTACCATGGAATTGATTATATGTTTTCAGGTTCAGACCCATATTCATAATAAAATACCTTTTTTTAAAAAACCTGCCTTAGCCCTGGCTTATGACACAGTGGATAAGGCACTTGCCTGCGAACCCAAAGGTCGCTGGTTCAATTCCCCAGCTAGGGCACATAACGAGGTGGCAAGCCAGGTCTCCAGCCAGGTCTCCAGCCAGGTCCATAGCTAGAGGCAAGTGAAAGGCAACCATACATTGATGTTTCTCTCTCTCTCTCTCCCTTCCCATCTGTCTAAAAGATAATAAATAAAATCTTTTTTTAATTAAAAAATAAAATTTAAAGATTAAAAAATAAAAACCTACTTTCAAGTCCCATCAGGGGCTAGGAAATCAGTCACAGGATGATTTGAAGATGCAGCAGAAGAATTTTTCTCTTTCTATTTTGTTTTAAAAATATATGGTAAGAGGTAGCAGGCCTAAATGGGAGCCCAGCAGGCAGGGGTTGCCTGCTCCAGTCCAATCCCTGGAGACCTGGCAGGCAACCTGCCCACCAGCCTTCGCAGAAACAGGCTGCCTAATACTGGGTCCCTCCCACCAAGGTGCCTGCAATGGTGGATTGCCCCAGCAACTGCTGGGGTAGCAGACCCAAAGGGGAGCTCATTGGCAGGGACTGAGCACTCCAGCCTGAGCGCAAGTTGAGGAAATTTAGCAGTCTGCACTGTTGAATCCTATAGGTCTCCTACCACAGAAGATCACTAAACAAAGTCAGGGAGTCATAGAAGATTAATATAAAAAATAAAAACAAATAAGAAAAGACACCTAACATGGGGAGAAAAAGAAACAGTCCATCACCAAAGGGAAAACAGGAATCCTGAGAAAAACTGCTATGTGAAATAGAGATAAGCAATCTATCAGATATAGAATTCAAAACAATGGTTATAAGAAAGTTCAATGAGCTCAATGAGCTAAGAAAAACAACAAAAACAAAAACAAACAAACAAACAAAAAAACTACAAAGAACTCCAGGGGAACTCTAAAGAACTCCAGAGAAACTACAAGAAACTTACGGAAAATTATACCAGCACTAAAAAAGACATAGAGCCCTGGCTGATGGCTCAGTGGGTAAGGTGTCAGTCAGCCTGTAAACCCAAAGGTCGTTGGTTCAATTCCCAGCCAGAGCACATAACCAGGTTGCAAGTCAGGTCTCCAGCCAGGTCCGTAGCTGGAGGCAGGTAAAAGGAAACCATACAGTGATGTTTCTCTCCCTCTCTGTCTCTCTCACTGCCCATCTCTCTAGAAATAATTTTTTTTAATCTTAAAAAAAAAAGACAGAAACCATCAATAAGAACCATGAGAAAATGAAGAATATAAGTTCTGAACTGAAGAACAAAGTAGAAGGAATCAAAAGTAGGTTAGAGGAAGCAGAGAACTGGGTCAACAAGCTGGAGGACAAGTGGGGGAAAAAATACCCAGACACTGCAACAAAATGAAAAAAGACTTAAAAGAATGAATAGTTGTTAAGAGAGCTTCAGGAAAATATGAAAAGTAATAATACCCATATCATAGAGATACCAGAAAGAGAGGAAGAGGAGTAAAGAGTAGAAAACCTGTTTGAAAAAGTAATGACAGAAAACTTTCCGAATTTGGTGAGAGAGAAAAAATTACCCAAGTCCAGGAAACACAGAAGATATCAATGAAGATGAACCCAAACAGGCCTACACCAAGACATATAATAATTAAAATGGCAACATTCAAAGATAAAAAGAGAATGCTAAAAGGGAGAGAGAGAGAGAGAGAGAGAGAGAGAGAGAATGTTACAGGCAGCCAGAAAGAAACAGTTAATAACATACAAGGGAGCTCCAAATAAGGCTATCAGCTGATTTCTCAACAGAAACACTACAGGCCAGAAGAGGATAGCAAAAAGTACTCCAAGCAATGAAAAGCAAAGGCCTGCAACCAAGGCTACTCTACCCAGCAAGGCTGTAATTCAAAATAGAAAATGAAGTAAGGAGTTTCCAAAACAAGAGAAAGGTAAAAGAATACATCTCCACCAAACCAGCATTGCAAGAGACATTAAAGGGACCACTATAAGAAGAGGAAGAAAAAGAGAGAAAGAGAGAAACACAGGTACAAAAGGAAAAAATCACAATGACTAAGTACCTATCAAAATAATCTTAAATGTAAATGGATTAAATACTTGAATCAAATGACATAGGATAGCTGAATAGATAAGAAAATATGACCCACATATATGCTGTCTGCAAGAGACCCACTTCAGAACAAGAGATCCAGAGACTGAAAGTAAAGGGATGGAAAAAAATATTTAAAGGAAATGGACACACACAAAAAGCTGGGGTAGCAATACCCATATTAGACAAAATAGACTTCACAACAAAGGCCATCAAAAGAGACAAAGAAGGACATTTCATAATACTTAAGGGAACAATCCATCAAGAAGACATAACCCTTGTAAACATATATGCACCCAATATAGGAGGACCCAATTATATAAGAAAAATCTTGGAGGACTACAAGAAGGATGTAGACAATACACTCATAGTAGGGGATTTTATCACAGTAGGGGATTTTAACACTCCACTGTAAACAATGAACAGATCTTTCAAGCAAAGAAACACCAAGGATATTAAGGCATTGAACAACACCATAGATGAAATGAACTTAACTGATATATATGAAACTTTCCACCCCAAGGAAACAAAATACACTTTATTTTCAAATGCACATGGAACTTTCTCAAAGATAGACCACACAGTAGGACACAAAACAAGCCTCCAAGCCCTGGCTGGTGGCACAGTGGATAAGGTGCTGGCCTGTGAACCCAAAGGTCACTGGTTTGATTCCTAGCCAGGGCAACATAACTAGGTTGCAAACCAAGTCTCCAGCCAGATCCATAGCTGGAGGCAGGTGAAAGGCAACCATACATTGATATCGCTCTCCCTTTCTTCTTCTCTCCCTTCCCTTCTCTATGAAAAACAATTTAAAAATCTTTTTAAAATATTAAAATAATGATAATAAAATCTTTATTTGAAAAAAAAAAAAAAAAAGCCATCCCTGGCTAGTGGCATAGTGGATAAGATGCCGGCCTGTGGACACAAAGGTCACTGGTTCAATTCCCCAGCAAGGGCATATAACCAGGTTGCAAGCCAGGCCTCCAGCCAGGTCTGTGGCTGGAGGCAGGTGAAAGACAACCATATGCTGATGTTTCTCTCCCTCTCTGCCTCTTTCCCTTCCCCTGTCTCTAAAAATAGTAAATAAAATCTAAAAAACAAAATAAAACACCAAGCCTCCACAAATTCAGAAAAGTTGAGATTATATCAAGCATCTTCTCAGATCACAATGGCTTGAAGCTAGGAACCAAACTCAAGGGGAAAACCCCAAAACTTTCAAATTCATGGAAGCTGAATAACACCCTATTGAATAATAATTGGGTTAACACTGAGATCAAGGGAGAAATAAAGTTTCTGGAAACAAATGAAAATAAATACACAATGACCCAGAACCTATGGGACACAGCAAAGGCAGTCTTGAGAGGGAAATTTATAGCAATACAGGCCTACCTAAAAAGGTGTGAAGAAGCTCATATAAACAACCTAACCTTACAGCTACAAGAACTAGAGGAATAATGACAAACAAAACCCAAAGCGATTAGAAGGAAGGAAATAATCAAGATGAGAGAAGGATTAAATGACATAGAGACAAAAAGAACAATTCAAAGGATCAATAAATCCAGGAGATGCTTCTTCAAAAAGAGAAACAAAATTGACAAGCCACTATCCAGACTCACCTACAAAAAAGAGAGAGGACCCAAATAAATAAAAAGAAATGACAAAGAAGAAATCACAACTAATACCATAGAAATACAAAGGATTGTAAGAAATTACTATGAACAACTATATGACAAAAATATTTGACAACCTGAGTGAAATGGACAAATTTCCGGAAACATATAATCTTCCAAATCAAGAAGTGGAGCCCTGGCTGATGTGGCTCAGTGTATTGGCACTGGCCTATGAACCCAAGGGTCACTGGTTTGACTCCCAGTCAGGGCACATAACCAGATTGCAAGCCAGGTCTCCAGCCAGGTCCTTTGCTGGAGGCAGGTGAAAGGCAACCAAACATTGATGTTTCTCTCCCTTTCTTCCTCCTTCCCTTCCCCTCTCTCTAAAAATAATGATATTTCTCTCCCTCTCTGCCTCTCTTCCTTCCCTTCTCTCTAAACATAATAAATAAATAAATAAATAAATAAGATACTGACAAACCAGATCCAGAAATATATTAAAAAGATTATACACCACAGTCAAGTGGGATTCATCCCAGGGATTCAACGATGGTACAATATTCACAAATCAATAAACGTAATGAAAGACATCACATAAACAAAATGAAAGACAAAATCCATATGATCATACTAATAGATGCTGAAAAAGCATTTGACAAAGTACAGCACCCATTTATGATAAAATGCTCAGCAAGATGGGAATAGAGGGGACATACCTGAACACAATAAAGGCCATATATGAGAAACCTGCAGCCAACATCATACTCAATGGACAAAAAAATGAAAGTCTTTCCCTTAAGATCAGGAACAAGGCAAGGCTGTCCACTCTCTCTACTTCTATTCAACATAGTTTTGGAAGTTCTAGCCACAGTAATCAGACAAGAAAAAGGAATCAAAGGCAACCAGATTGGAAAAGAGGAAGTAAAACTGTCATTTGCAGATGACATGATAGTGACATAGAAAACTTAATAAACTCCACCAAAAAACTATTCAAACTAATAAGTGAATTTGGCAAAATAGTGGGATACAAATTCCATGTCCAGAAATCTAAGGCATTTTTTAAAAGACTACTTATTATTCCCAGAGAGAGAGGAAAGGAGAGAGGCAGAGAGGGAAAGAAACATCAATGTATGGTTGCCTTTCACCTGCCTCCAGCCATGAACCTGGCTGGAGACCTGGCTTGCAACCTGGTTATGTGCCCTGGCTGGGGAATCAAACCAGTGACCTTTGGGTTTACAGGTGGCATCTAATCCATTGTGCTACCAGCCAAGGCCCTAAGGCATTTTTATACAACAACAATGAAACATCAGAGAAACTAGAAAACAAATCCCATTTACTATAGCAACAAGAATAATAAAGTACTTAGGAATAACCTTAACCAAGGTGGTAAAAGACCTGGACTTGGAAAACTACAGAACATTAAAGAAAGAAATTAAGGAAGATACAAATAAATGGAAGCATATACTATATCCATGGATGGGACATCATTAAAATGTCCATACTACCCAAAGCTATCTATAGATTCAATGCAATCCCTATTAAAATACCAATGTCATACTTCACAGACCTAGAACAAATTCTTAAAAAATTTATATGGAGCCAAAAACAACTCTGAATAGCCACAGCAATCTTGAAAAAGAAGAACAAAGTAAGAGGAATCATAATACCAGACATAAACTATATTACAAAGCTATTATGATCAAAACACTCTAGTACTGGCACAAGAACATATATACAGGTCAATGGAACAGAATAAAGAGCCCAGAAATAAATTCAGGACTCTATGGGCAACTAATATTCAACAAAGGGGAATGGAACATAAAATGGAGTGCAAATAGCTTCTTCAACAAGTGGTGTTGGGAGAATTGGACAGGAACATGCAAAAAAATGAAACTGGACCACCAACTTACACCATACCCTAAAATAAATTCAAGATGAATAAAGGACTTAAACATAAGCCATGCCACCATGAAAGTCCTAGAGGAAAACATGAGGAGAAAAATGGCAGATATCCCACACAGTAATATTTTCACTGATATTTTCCCAGGTCAAGGGAAATAAAGGAACAAATAAACAAATAGGACTACATCAAACTGAAAAGCTTCTGCTCAGCTACAGAAAACATCAGCAAAATGAAAATGAAACCAACTGTATGTGAAAACGTATTTGCCAATGACACCTCAGATAAGATTTTGATCTTCAAAATATATAAAGAACTTACGCAACTCAACACCAGGGAGACAGACAACCCAATTAAAAAATGGACAAAGGACCTGAACAGACACTTCTTTGAGAAGGACATACAAAGGGTCTATAGGCACATGAAAGAATGCTCAACATCACTAGCCATCAGAGAGATGCAAATTAAAACCACAATGAGATGTGTCCTCACACCTGTCAGAATGGCCATCATCAACAAATCAACAAACAAGTGCTGGTGAGGATGTAGAGAAAAGGGAACCCCCGTGCATTGCTGGTGGGAATGCAGACTGGTGCAGCCACTATGGAAAACAGTATGGAATTTCCTCAAAAAACTAAAAATAGAACTGCTTTATGACCCAGCAATTCCACTACTAGGGTTATACCCAAATAATCCTGGAATACCAATTTAGAAGAACCTATGCACCCCTATGTTCATAGCATCGCTATTTATAATAGCCAAGTGCTGGAAAAAACCTAAATGCCTATCTGTGGATGAATGGATCAAAAAACTTTGGTACATTTACACAATGGAGTTCTATGCAGTGGAGAGAAAGAAGGAGCTTCTACCATTGGCAATATCATGGATGGGACTGGAGACATGCTTAGTGAAATAAGCCAGGCAGCAAAACACAAATACTATATGCTCTCTCTTAATACAAGAGGCTAATAGATGAGCAGAACGAAACCAGAGACATGGGGGTGGGTGGGAGCAGAATGACATTGACTGGGGGTGGGGGGAAGTAGGGGAAGGGTTTAGTGGAGAAGCTAATGTGAAAGACCCATGGATGTGGACAACGAGGTGGGAATTGACTGTGGGAGAGGGGATAGGGAGGGTGGCGCAGGGGAGAGCAATGGGGGATAAATGAAACAATTGTATTACAACAACAATTTTAAAAAGCTAAAAATATATACAAAGCAAATATTACCTTTGCTGTCAAAAAAAAAAAAAAAAAACAACAGTAAAATACATATAACATACAGTTTACCATTTTAACCATTTTTAAGTATACCAGTGGTATTAAGTACATTCACATTGTTGTGCAACTATCACCAGGAAGCTTTTTATGTGTATAAGATTTAAATTACAGAAGTAGTATATGCTTGTTGTTACCAGCAGGTGAACAATCCAAAAATGTATAAAAGAAAAATTAACAAATGCACTCTACTGCCACCACCAGGAATGCTGGCTGTGTACCCCAGCACACATTTATCTGAGAACTACACAAGATTTCCACAGATCTGACACTTTTTAAATTTTTATTTATTTTTATTTTTAGATAGAGGGGGAGGGAGAGAGGTAGAGAGGGAAAGAGACATCAATGTGTGGTTGCCTTTCGCCTGTCTCCAGCTACAGACCTGTCTGGACACCTGGCTTGCAATCTGGTTATGTGCCCTGGCTAGAAATCAAACCAGTGACCTTTGGATTTGCAGGTTGGCACCTTATCCACTGTGTCAACAGCCAGAGCATTATTTTGTAATCTCACAAAGGTAGTATACTACGTATAACACTCTGCAACTCATAAACATCCCTCCATAAATATAAGTCAAACTCCCTTTTAGTGATTGCATAATAGTCCGTAAAATACATGAATCAGCTTTGGTTGGTGTGGCTCAGTGGACTGAGCTCTGGCCTTCAAAATAAAGGGTTGCTGGTTGGATTCCCAGTCAGGGCACATGCCTGGGTTTTGGACCATGTCCACAGTTGGGGGTGCATAAGAGGCAACCACCCACACATTTATCTTTCTCTCCCTCTCTTTCTCCCTCCTTTCCCATCTGTCTAAAAATAAATATAATCTTTAAAAAGAATATGCATGAATCAGTCTATCCAGTCTTTTCACTCTTGAAGGACATTTATGTTGTTTCCAGTTCAATGTTACAAATGAAACTACAAATAAACATCATTACATAGTCCTACCTACCCGCCCCCCCCCACCCCCAGTTCTTATTTCTTTTCTTTTTTAATGTGAGAAATGAAACTCTAATGGTGAGATTACAGACTTGGTGGCAGAAGAGGAATGGTCTTCAAAGCCTTTTGTAAATCTTACCTGAGTGTATGTCTATTGATTTCAGAAAGAGAGAGAGGAGAGAGAGGGAGAGGAAGAAAGAGAAGGAGAAAGAGAAAGAGAGGGAGAAAGAGAAAGAGAAAGAGGACATCTGTATGAGGAATATCTACGTGTGTGAGGAATATCTACCTATGTGAGAAACATTGATCTGTTGCCTTCCATCCATGCCCTAGGTATATTCCCTGACTGGAAATTGAGCCTGTAACATTTTGGTGTATGGAATGACACTCCAACTAACTGAACCACCCAGCCAGGGTTCAAAGACTTTTTTAATGGGCTGAATTGTGACCATCCCCTCCCCAGTTCATATGTTGAAGCCCTAACACCCAGTACCTTAGTGTGTGATGTATTTGGAGATAGAGTCTTTATAAAGAGGTAATTTACCAGGTTGCAAGCCAGGTTTCCAGCCAGGTCCGTAGTAGGAAGCAGGTGAAAGGCAACCACATATTGATGTTTCTCTCCCTTTCTTCCTCCTTCCCTGCCCTTCTGTCTAAAAATAATGAATAGAATCTTTTAAAAATAGTTTTTTAAATAAATAAATAAAATTTAAATTTAATGTATTTTTTAAAAAAGGGGCCCTGGCTGGTGGCACAGTGGATAAGGTGCCACCTGTGAACCCAAAGGTCACTGGTTTGATTCTTAGCCAGGGCACACATAACCAGGTTGCAAGCCAGGTCTCCAGCCGGGTCCATGGCTAGAGGCAGGTGAAGGGCAACCATACATTGATGTTTCTCTTCTTCTCTGCCTCTCTCCCTTCCCTGCTCTCTAAAAATAATTTTTAATTTTTTAATCTTAAAAAATGAGGTAATTTAGGTAAAAGGAGGTCATATGGATAGGCCCTAATCCAGTACAACTGGTATTCTTATGAGAAGAGACTTAGACTTGTACAGAGGGAGGACAATGTGAGAACATTGGGAGAAGATGGACATCAATAAGGCAAGGAGAGAGGCCTCGGAGGAAACTAGCCCTACCCACACCTTGATCTTGGATTTCTATGCTCCGTAACTGTGAGAAAATAAACACCTGTTATTTAAGCCACCAACCAGCCTGTAGTACTCTGTTATGGAAGCACTAGGAAACTGATACAAATTTGAACAATGATTTGTTGAGGAGGTACTCATTTTCTGTAGTACTGAACCAGGTGAGTGCAAATTAAGGGTAGGTGGATTTAGCTCAAAATAGATATAATTGAATATTCTTAACTAGCTACTACTAACATAAATAGTATCCCCCTTAAACATTGTTTGTCTCCATTTATGAGTATGGGAGTTCTATATTGTAATTGGGAGAGTCAATGTTTTTGGGAGGTGGTGGGTTTGGAGGGCCAAACTGTGGGAAAGGAAAATTGCGAGGGATGGAATAATGTTTGTTTTTCACAGAATCCTTTGTGTTTATTTTATTTTTGAAAGACAAGTTTAGATACATAAGTGGTAAAAATAGGAAAGTTGATGTAACATATTTTAGGTACCTCCCTGACATAATGCCTGACACACAGAAACACTAAAAAATGTTAGGTACCAGCTTGTTCACTATTCCCTTCTCCTCCTGTATCTTTGTAGCAGACACGTTTTGGTGGTTCTTACCAGTAGACCAAAATTGCTTTTACTCTGGAAACTTCCCATTCTCATCCAAAATTTCACAAGGGCAAATGCCAATAGTCACGTCAGGGGTACTTGCGATTCAAGCCCTCTGGCTGCAGCTGATTAGACCATAGGGCTCGCATGACCCAAGTGCTTATTTCTATAGGGAATAGTTCTCACTGTGTGCTGCTGGGCCAGAGGGTACTAGGTATTTTCTTAATATTGTCAGATTACATTCACAAACAGTGGAAGCAGTTTCCAGTCTCCACAGTTTTTAATTCTCATGAATGCCCCTTTCCCTATGTCTTTACCAGCTGTAGATGTTATAGCTGGCCATTTGAATTTGTAACGAAACCTTTTTAAAGAGGCCAAAGTGCCGAGTTTATCTCCATCTCAAGGAGATTTCAGCTCCCCTATTAATTTAGCCAGGGTCAGTGTTGCTTCATTTCTCCACAGTCTGGCTGTGGCCATGATGTCCATGGGGAACACCATGGAATGTATCCAAGGGCTGTGAGCAATTTGGGCTGGACCTAGAAGTTTGGGTCGACAGTGGTGACCAGCATAACCTACGTGTCCTGGGCCAAAACCGTTGGGATTGGTCTCCCTCGTTTTAGAATGAGCTTGCCTGATCCTCCAGAAGATTGAAAGGAATTCAGTCAGCAGGGCATTATTTTTTGATGTCCAGACAAGAATTCCAATAAAGAGAGTTCTGGAAGTTGCCATTCCCTGTGTGTCAGCTCTGTCTAGGTCCCCATTTCTGAGTTACTGCTATCTTTCCTCCAGAGGCCATGATACCTAATTTTAACAAAGAAGGAGAAAATTACCATCTGTTTCAATGTCCTTGTTCCCAGTTACACAGTAAAGTCTTTGAGAGCTGGGGCCACCTTATTAATTTCATTCTCTCCAAAGGCAAGCAGAGCTCATGGACACAATAGGCACTCAATTGTGAAGTGAATGGGCTGGTGTGGGAAACTGTTCATGGTGGAAAGGCAGAGACCCCAGGAGAGGGAAGGCCCAAGGAAGGGCAAAGGCAACATTATCTTCCTCTCCTGTTCTTCCATTCCTTATGGAGAGAGGGAGAGGAGGGGTGCTGAGTGGATCAGAGGGGAGATTCCAATTGTTTGATGAGGACATGGGGGCAGGGGAGAAGGGAGCCTCCCTACTGTTTTGAATGCCGATCCACTCTCCCTGGAAAGCACTGTCCCCAGTCTCAAGACCCATTCAAAGCTTCCCCCTTCGCAGGAGCTGTCATGAGCAAGGGAGCATCCCCAAGCATCACTCACACACATTTCTGTCTTTCCACAGTGCCAGGTTTACTAGGAAAGATCCCCCCAATAAGCCAATAGGGTTACATGCAGGTTACACACAGAAACGGGGAGCTTACACAACAGAGTCAGCAGAGCAAGTGCCCAGCACCAAGTCACAAGATGATATGCACAGATAGAGAGGTGGACATCAGCCTCAAGCTAGGCAGCTACAGTGGCAGCACATAGCTAGGGGAGTGAGAGTCCTGCTGGGCTCCAAATGTCACCCATGATGTTACCAAAGCCAACCAGTAGGAGAGGGTTCCTACTGTTTGCCACCTACCAGGCAAATCTCCAAAGACAGAAGTCAGTGGGAAAGAAAGGAATCTTTTATTTAATGTCAAGTTTCTGCCTAAAATATCCGGGTAACAAAAGTAAGGGGAAAGAAAAGGTCAGAGTATGACATCAAAAATAGCTAGTTAGGTATTCAATGCAATCCCAATTAAAATACCAATGACAGACTTCACAGAAATAGAAAAAATACTTCAAAAATTTATATGGAGCCAAAAACGCCCATGAATAGCCACCACAATCTTGAGAAAGAAGAACAAGGTAGGAGGAATCACAATACCGGACTTCAAACAATACTACAAGGCTACTGTCATCAAAACAGCATGGTACTG
>PVIW01008673.1:0-58585 GCA_004026585.1 Noctilio leporinus | reverse complement strand
TCTTTTTTTTTTTTTTAAAGATTTTATTTCATTATTTTCAGAAAGAGGGGAAGGGAGGGAGGCAGAGAGGGAGAGAGACATCAATGTAAGGTTGCTTTTCACCTGCCTCCAGCCACAGACCTGATTGGAGACCTGGTTTGCAACCTTGTTATGTGCCCTGGCTGGGGAATCGAACCTGCGACTTTTGGGTTCGCAGGCCAGCGCCTTAACCACTTATTTCTTCTTATTTTTGTTTTAAATTCTATGTTCTCTCTTGCTACAACTTGTTTCCATTCTGCACTCTTATTTCTTCCCCCTCCAGCCTCACAAAACCATTTTTCCTGTCATTAGCCATCTCATATTCTTTTTCCAGTTCTTAAAATACCCTTATTCTCTCTCCATCTTTATCAATCTTTGCTCATTAGTTGTGGATATGGTGGTGGTGGTTGCATTTCTTCTGTTTTATTCCTAGATCTTCACTATTTTTTGTATTTTAAATAAAAAATTTTACCATTCTCCTCTTCTATTCTATTTTGCCTTCTTCCTGTCCAATCTTTTTTTTCATTTTAAATTTGAATCTTTCCCTGTCTCAGCATGGTTTTCATTCCTTACTCTTACTATTCCTTCTCCCTCTATCATCCCAAAATCATTTCTCTTTCCTCTAGACATCTCATAAGCTATTCTTTCTTTCTTTTACCCTCTTACTCCCATTCCACCTATATTAATCTTTGCTCACTGGTAGTTGACAGTGCTGTGATGGACTTGTTCTCCAATTTGATTCCTATTTCTTTTTTCTATTTTTGTTCTCTCTCAATGTGTGTATGTTAATATGCAATTTGTATGTAATATAGATCATATATCATTTAACACATTATATATATATATATATAATATATATAGCATATATATATATATATGCTTAAATCTAATCCTATACACTTCCCTTCTCTTCATTCTAACTTCTTCCCTACCCTATTTTATTTACACTCTAAATTTTTCTTTCTTTCTTTCATGGCCTTTTTCCTATTCCCTACTCTTAGTATTGTTCCTTTCTCTACTCTCTAAAAAATCATTTTTTGTTCAGTTAGTCATACCATATTTGTTTTTACTTTATTACAGTAGTCTTAACCTATTTACAACTTTGTTAATACTGGCTCATTTGCCAGTAGTGTGATTGTGGGTGGGGGTGCCTTTTGTGAGTATGGATTTCTTTCATGGGCTGCTTGGTTTTGTTCTGGCAGCACCAATACAGGTGCATATAAGACATGGTAGGTGAAGTAAATCTCAGCCAGCTTGCCAGACAGAAGGACCTACCAAAGAACAACTCAACAACAACCAAAACCCAGTTACAACTAGAGAGCCCATATAAACAGCATAAAGGGTATCCTAATAGCATCAAGTTCAGGAGATCAAGGAGACTGCACCATGGAATCCCACAGGTCTCCTACACAGAAGGTCACATCACGAGTCGAAGGAGATCAATCTAAGAAGCAGAAATGAAGAAGAGGAGCCATCTAAAATGGGGAGACAAAGAAACAACTTGCAATTGAAAGAAAAGGAGGCATCCCCAGAAAGACTGATAAACAAAATAAGAGGCAACTAACTATCAAGACACTGAGTAAAAACTTATGGCTATAAGGAAGCTCAAGGAGCTCAGGGAGAAATACAAAGAACTCCAGGGAAACTACAAGGAAGTTACTACAAACTACACCAGCATGAAAAAGAACATAGATCTCTGACTGGTGTGGCTCAGAGGATAAGGCACTGGCCTGTGAACACAAAGGTCACTGTTTCAATTCCCAGCCAGGGCACATAACCATGTTCTAAGTCAGGTCTCCAGCCAAGTTCATAGTTGAAGGCAGGTGAAAGGCAACCATACATGGGTGTTTCTCTCTCTGCCT
Organism: Noctilio leporinus; assembly: GCA_004026585.1. NCBI lineage: Eukaryota > Metazoa > Chordata > Mammalia > Chiroptera > Noctilionidae > Noctilio > Noctilio leporinus. Next base: position 56,705 of record PVIW01008673.1, on the reverse strand, counting down.
CTCTCCCTGAAAATAGTAGATGAAATCTTTAAAAAGAAAAGAAAAAGAAAAAGAACATCAAAACTATCAATAGGAGCCAGGAGGAGATGATGAATACAACTTTTGAAATGAAGAACACAGTAAAAAACTAATTAAAAGGAGGTTAGATGAAGCAGGAGATCAAATCAATGAGCTGGAAGACAAAATAGAAAAATATTCCCAGACAGAGCAACAAAATGAAAACAGGCTGAAAAAGAATGAAGAGGGTTTAAGGGAGCTGCAAAACAACATGAAATGTAGTAATATCTACATTACAGGGATACCTGAAGGAGAAGAAGAGGAGCAAGGGATAGAAAACCTGTTTGAAAAAGTAATGACAGAAAACTTCTCTAACTTGGCAACAGAATAAGTCATACAAGTCCAAGTAGCATAGAGTCCCAATGAAGATGAACCTGAATAGGCCCATCCCACAACACACTGTAATTAAAAAGGCAAAATTCAAAGAAATAGAGAGAATCTTAAGGCAGCAAGGGAGAAACAGGTAGTACCATACAAAGGAGCTCCAATAAGGCTATCAGCTAATTACTCAATAGGAACGTTGCAAGCCAGAAAGGAATAGCAAGAAAAATTCCAAGTAACAAAACGCAAAGGCCAGCAACCAAGACTACTCTATCCAGCAAGGCTCTCATTTAAAATTGAAGGTGAAATAAGGAGTTTCTCAGACAAAAAAGAAAAAAAAAAAAGGCTAAAACTATCTCCACCTAATCAGCACTACAAGAGATGCTGAATGGACTGTTTAGGAAGATGGAGAGAGAGCAGAAGAGGGAGATAGGGAGAGAAACACAGGTACAAAGGGCAATGAATAAATACCTATCAATAATAACCTTAAATGTAAATGAATTTAATGCTCCAATCAAGAGATAGGATAGCCAAATGGATAAGAAAACATGACCCGTATATATGCTGTCTACAAGAGACCCACCTCCCCTCAGACATCTATACAGACTGAAAGTGAAGGGATAAAAAAAGCTGGGGCAGCTATACTTATATCAGACAAAATAGATCTCACAGCAGAAGCCATAAAAAGAGACAGAGAAAGACACTTCATAATAATACTTAAGGGAGCAAAACATCAAGGAAATACAATCCTTATAAAGATGTATGCACCCAACATAGGAGGAACCAAATACATAAAGAAAATCTTGGGGGACTTCAAGAAAGATATAGGTAGCAACACACTTATGATAGGGGATTTTAACACCCCATTATCAACAATGGACAGATATTCCAAGCAAAGAATCAATAAGGATATTATGGCATTGAACAACACTCTAGATCAAATGGACTTAACTGATATATACAGAACCTTTCACCCCAGAGAAGCAAAATAAATATTCTTTTCCAACGCATTTGAAACATTTTCAAAGATAGACCATGGTAGGACACAAAACAAGCCTCAACAAATTCAAGAAAACTGAAATTGTATCAAGAATCTTCTTGTATCACATGGCTTTAAACTAGAAATTAAACTCAAGGAAATTCTTAAAAACATTCAAATTCATAGAGACTAATCAAATGAAAATAAACACACAAGAGCCCAAAACCTCTGGAACACAATGAAAGCAGCCCTGAGAAGGAAGTTCATAGCAATACAGGCCTACCTAAAGAAAGAATGAAAATTTTCAAATAAACAACCATAAAGCTACAAGAACTAGAGGAACAACAACAAACAAAGCCCAGAGTGAGAAGGAAGGAAATAATCAACATCAGAGGAGAATTAAATGACATAGAGACTAAACAAACAATTCAACAAATCAATAAATACAGGAGCTGGTTCTTTGAAAAGGTAAATAAACTGACAAACCTTTAACCAGACTCATCAAGAAAAAAGGAGAGAGGACTTAAGGTAAAATCAGAAACTAAAGAGAATTCACAAACAATACCATAGAATACAAAGATCTTACAAAGAAATTTACTATGAACTATATGCCAAGAAAGTTGACAACCTGGACAAAATGGACAAATTTTTAAAAACATGTAATCTTCCAAACCTGAATCAAGAAGCAGCAGAAAATCTCAAGAGATAAATAACTAGTGAAATTGAGGCAGTAATCAAAAGACTTCCAGCACACAAAAGCACTAGACCAGATGGCTTCACAGGTGAATTTTACCAAATATTTAGGGAAGAGCTAACTCCTATCCTTCTCACACTAATCCAAAAATTCAAGAAAAGAGAAAACTCCCAAACTCTGTCTATGAAGCCAGTATAATCCCCATTCCAAAACCAGGTAAGCACAAAAGAAAAGAAAAAAAAAAAAAAAAAAACTACAGGCCAGTATCACTGATGAACATAGATGCTAAAATCCTCAACAAACATTGGCAAACTGGATCCAGCAATATACCATGACCAAGAGGAATTATCCCAGGGATGAAAGAATGTGTACACTGTGTTCATGGAGTGGAAGAATTAGTATCATTAAAATGCCCACACAACCAAAGCAATCTATTGATTCAACACAACCCCTATTAAAATACCAATGACATGTTTCACAGGATTTGAACAAATATTTCAAAAATGTATATGGAACCAAAAGTGATCCCGAATAGCCTCAAGAAAGAGCAAAGCAGGAGGGATCACAATACCTGATATGAAATTATATTACAAGGCCACTATAATCAAAACAGTCTGCTACTGGCATAACAGGTATACAGATCAATGGAACAGAACAGAGCACCCAGAAATAAACCTAAGTCTCCTTGGTCAATTAGTATTTGACAAAGGAAGAGGGAGCAAACTATGGAGTAAAAATAGCATCTTCAATAAATGGAGTTGGGAAGTCTGGACAGGGACATGGAAAGTAATGAAACTAAACCACCAACTTACACCAGATACCAGAATAAACTCAAGATGGATAAAAGACTTAAATGTTAAGTCCTGACACATAAAAGTCCTAGAGGAAAACAAAGGCAGTAAAATTTCAAATATCCCATGCAGCAATATTTTTGCCTATATATCTCATGGTAAGGGAAACGAAAGGAAAAGAATAAACAAATGGGACTACATCAAGGTAAAAAGCTTTTGCTCAAAAAATAAGACATAAGCAAAATGAAAAGGGAACCAACTGTATGGGAAAATATATTTGCCAATGATACCGCAAACAAGGGTTTGATCTCCAAAATATATAAAGAACTCATGACTCAACACCAGGAAGACAATCCAATTTAAAAATGGGCAAAGGACCTCAACAGACACTTCTCCAAAGAGGACATAAAGAGGGCTGATAGGCATATGAAAGGCTAAGTGACATAAGCCAGGGGCAAAAGACAAATACCATATGATCTCACTTATAACAGGAACCTAATGAACAAAACAAGCAAGCAAAATAGAATCAGGGGCATAGAAACAAGGAACAGACTGATGGGTGGGGGTGGGGGGTAGGGAAATTAGGGTGGAAAAGTGGGGAGGGGTCTAGTCAAGGAACATGTATAAATGGCCCATGGACACAGACAACAGGGTGGGGATTGTGGGAGCCCGGGAAAGGCAGTGGTGGGCAGGGCAATGGAGAAGAATGGGAGAAAAAAAAAATGGGACAACTGTAATAGAACAACAGTAAAATAAATTTTTAAAAATGAGATACCTATTTAATCAGGGGACTGACCTCTTTTTTCTCCCTTATAGAGTGTCACAAAAAAACAAAAACAAAAACAAAACAAACTGAAAACAGCTAATACAACAACAGCTACCTGCTGTGAATGAATCAAAACACCTATTTTTTATAGAAGATCAGCAAAGTGTATTTTGCACGTGCTGCAGAATTTTAGTAATTAGCTGATGTGTGCCATAAGAAAAAGGTTGAAAACTGTGTTACGAAAATTAAAACCTGAGGAAATTCCCCAGTGAATTTACATTGTGTAAGTTGGTCTACCAGCAGATAGGCTAACTTCAAAAGCTAGCTCCTACCTTGTTTTAGTAGTGTGCTCATGAAGAAATGATGCAAACACAATTCTAAAATTCATATAAAGGTAGAATTAGCATTAGTGAAGTCTCCCAGTGTGGTCCTCTCAACTAGATCAAAGAACATCAATTAGCAGAGAAAGAACAGTAATGTAAGAATAATTTAGTAAACAAAAAAGTGAGCAGAACCTAAAAAAACTCAAAAGAAAATCGGAAATTAAAAACTTCATGTGTGATTATCAAATCTAATTTTTTTAAAGATTTTATTCATTATTTTCAGAGAGAAGGGCAGGGAGAAAGGAAGAAAAGGAGAGAAGCATTAACATATGGTTGCCTTTCACCTGCCTCCAGCTACAGACCTGGTTGGAAACCTCGCTTGCAACCTGGTTATGTGCCCAGGCTGGGAATCAAACAAGCAACCTTTGGGTTCGCAGGCCAGCACCAATCCACTGAGCCACACCAGCCAGGGTGTCAAATTTAATTTTTAATTTAAATTGTCATCATCAATTTCAGTTTTTTCTTTGTCATAAACCAAATTTCCTTCATGGATAGCTAATGTTAAATTGTTGAATTACTAGGGTTGACCATGCATACACTGAGCATGTAAGCCTCATAAGTGTACTTTTCCACTCACTGCAAACTATTGGGTTAGCCAAAAAGTCCATATGATTTTTTTCATAAAATAATAGACACACTTTTTATTTTCACCAATAACTATTGGTTTGGCAATTCTGAGTATGTCGGCTCTCTTTCACTATTGGCTTCTAGTGGGCAGAGGCCAGGGTGCTGCTAAACATCTTCCAATGCATAAGACAGCCTCACAACAAAGAGTTATTGGGCCAAAATGTCAATCGTACCAAGAAACTTCACAAATCACTTCTGTTAGTCATAGCACATTCTTCATACACTTCACAAATCGTTGTTTACATTTCAATTGCATTTTTACCTTTCTTGAAATAGTAAAGCGTAACACACTAGAAATGCTGCATATTTTCTTCCATCTTCAATGTTAAAATGGCTGCACAAAAATTCACCAATGTTGATGTTTTTTGAAAATGCATATTGATATGACAGCTGTCACAATTCAATAGAACAAAATTGTTTCAAATGAAGTTAGCAATAACTAAACACTACTGGAGCCATTGTGCAGAAAGAACTAAATGAACTTTTTGGCCAACCCAATCATTCAGATATTAAAGCTGCATTGGATCTGGCATCCAACTCAGATGAAGGCTTTCTGGGGTGGTTAGTAAGTTCTGGAAGGGGAAATTTTAGTTACTATAATATTCCACTTTAAAAAAGGACCCTTTTATAGTTTTCCTTATTTCTTCAACTTTCAAATCTAATCAGTAAAGTTGTCCTGATCTTAAAAGAGTACAATACAGATAGAAAGTATAAACTATTTGAGGACAAGATCACCTCCTAATTCATCTCTGAGGCCTCAACAACCAACCCAGCATCTGACAGGCTCCTTGATCCTCAGTAAATGTCTGCTGAGCTGAATACATGGAATTTCTTCAGATAAGAAGTTGGTGTGGTCCAACTGAGAGTAACTGCAATCTGGCTTGTTCTAACAACAAGATCTAGCACTAATCTAGCACTTACTGAATGCCAAACCCTACAGATGATCTAATTCTGTCCTCACACCAACTCTAGAAGGGAGATACTCGTGCTATTCCCATTAAAACATACCAGGAAGCTGAGGCATGAGGGCTAGCTAATTTGGTCAAGGTCACAATCAAGGTGGTATTTCATACCAGCTGCATGTCTAATCTCCACAAGAGATAGGCAGCCAGGCTCCTCATGCAAGATAACAAGGCAGATCACTTATCAGGAAGACGTGAGCTTGCTCTGACCAAACTTCCCAGGGTTCACTGTGGCTTCAGTTCAGCCACACCTGCTCTCCACAAAAAAAAGGCACATTCATTACATGAGTAGGAGAGGTGCACTGAATGGAACTATGGAACAGTATTTTAACTCACTATAAAGCTGGATTTTGTGGATCCTGATCTAACATCCTCACTTGTATTGTTCTCTCCATTATATAAGCTGACTGACACAGGTTTATTTATACAGTCAACCTCACTCCCACCTTGATACACATCTTTAACCCTAAATTGTTTACGCTTATCTCTGTTAACAAGAAATTCTTGGAAGCTAATGACTATGTCTTACTCAAGCATGTTCTCAGGTTCCAGCAGTGTGCTCAATAAATACCAGCAGCATGAGAGATGCACACTGATAGAGAACAGAAAGTGTAACTTAAAGCAATACAGTGTTAAATTTATTCATATGTTCCTACAAAATGGAGGATTTGACAGGGTTCCATTTAAATTCCCTGGGTACAATCAACCAACAGAAAGGAGAAAGAAATAAAATTAAAACATGAAGATCATATGGAAATAAGGAATTTTAATAGGTAATTAACAAATTATCTACAATTAAAAACTGTATACTGGCTAATCCAGGCTTACAATGGGGAATTTTTCAAAAGAGTTGATGTTGGAGGAGAAAAGATGGTGGCAGACAGATTAAACACTCTAGAAGCAAAAATTTAAACTCCTCAACACTCCATAAATATTTTACTCTCCTTTAGTCTAAGAGGAAATATTCTCGGCCCAAGTAACTAATTCCAGGTCACAAAGCCAATAAATATGAGAGCCTCGATGTTTTTTTGTTTGTTTGAATGTTTTTTAATTTTATTTATTATTTTTTAGAGAGAGGGGAAAGGAGAGAGAGGCAGAGAGGGAGGGAGACATCAATGCATGGTTGCCTTTCACCAGTGGACCTGGCTGGAGACCTAGCTGGAGGCCTGGCTTGCAACCTTGTTATGTGTGCCCTGGCTGAGAATTGAACCAGTGACCTTTGGGGCTTTTGTTTTTTACCAAACCATACTGCTTTCTCACATAAAACATCTTGTTGAGATGTCTTACAATTTCTTTAGGCTTTAGTATTTTTTTTTTAGGAAGGAGGAAGAAAGGAAGAAAAAATATCCAAACTTCCTTCAAAACAGACACACCATAACAAAGCTAGAATGTCAAGTCTAAGATCCAAAAAGTGAGTTCCTTACTCTAAGCTAGATCAGTTTACAAAAGTGCTTGCTTACTTATGTACCCCAAAGGCTTTACTCAAAGTTAAGTATTTTGCTTATAAGGATGAAAAGGTCTTAGAAATGTGTACACTGACTGGATCACAGTGAATGCCTTTTCTCACAGTTCCCAGCTAAGGTCTTCTGCTTCCCCAACCTCTAGTACATTAGAGTCCTGCCCACAGCCCTGTCCCTCCTGGCAACAACAGTGCGAGTAACTCAGTATCTCTCTGAAGGCCTGCTCCCCCGGCTGAACTGGAGACTCCTACAGGGTCAGAACTGTGCCTTTATCTTGTAGGCACAGGCTAGGACACAAAGCCTTCTGAATAAAAATTAATGAATTAACTTGCCAGTGTTCAGCCTTCTCTGGTAACCAAGTAAGAACTGAGGTGTGACTACCTACCAGATAAGGGCTCAGAGGATCTATGTTTAAAATAGAAAAAAATCAATGTGGTGCTTTAATGTTTTAAATACTCACAGTTTAAGAAACCAATGCAAAGTTCTGAGGTAAACATAGAGATAGTAATGAACCAGCCTACGTGCCATTCAATTTTCAACTGAGTCAAGATTTACTGAGCATTTGTTATTATTACCAGGCATAAAGCAGGCACTCCTATCTCCCCGTCCTGAGGCCTCTGAAATCAAATTCCACCCTCAACAGGGAGATGTGGAGACAAATATAAATCTTCAGAAAGTATGCCATGCAAAGCAAGGCTGACTCCCAACAGCTTCCACTTATCTCTGCAGGGTGAACACAGAGACCTGGCAAGGATAAACTTCCTGGCTGCCATTACTGGGGTATTAGACCTTCTCCAATTCACTACCCAAGCCAGTTTTCTAAGGCACTGCCACTGCCTTAGGGCAGCAGTTCCCAACCTTTTGACATCAAGGACCCTTTTCCAGGAAGACAATTTTTCCACAGATGGGGGGGGGGGGCAGCTTGGGAGGATGGTTTCAGAATGACTCAAGGGCATTACATTCAAGCTCATCTCCTGTTGTGTGGCCCAGTTCCTAACAAGGCCCGCTTTCATTTTCAATAAAGGTGTCTTAAGGCTGGCCCCCCTAAAGACACCCTGTGGGTAGAGGTGCAAGTTTTGACAGATAATTGTTTTATCAGCAGTTTCCTCCAGGCCCCTCGCCAAGCTCACCTGGCTTAGGTTTTTCTGCCTCTCCCCCCTCACCCTCCCCCATTCTACCCAAACCCTTCCTCCAGACTCCCTCTGCTAGCCTGTTATTTTCTCCCCTGTCTGCAGATACCCAAATGCCTATCTTATGTTTTTTAAAACCGCTCCTGTTCAGAACATAAAGACACTTTCAGCCTTCTTTGATATCTTTGAATGTACCTTTCTGTGATGGCACTACTCTACCCAGGCTGTTATTCCTGGTCTTGAGGCACTCATTTTGCAATGATTAAGAAACAAACCTACACATCCATCTAGTGAAGGCTATTCACATATCATTGTAGACAACCCGCTCAAATACACAGAAAAACAAAATTAATGTAGTAGGAATCTACAGGAAAAGAACCATGAAATGAAAGCCTAATAATACTTTCTCCCAAAAGTAGCTGATACCCACCCTGAGTTTTCACTTCCAAAGAGGATCGTGGACAATATTTATACTTACTACCGTAAGTAATTCAAAACCATCTAGTTCTTCAACTTTTCCTCATCACCTTTCACAACAACCTTTCTGATGCTGAGTTGTGCAGGGACCCCCTCTGCAAACAAAGACTCTGGCATCACTCCATTGCATCCTCCATGCTGACTGAGAATAACTTTAATAAGGCAGCTGAAGCCAGCAAAGAACTGTTTCCTGGAATGTGCACTGTGAACTAGAAGTAGGAAACTTGACATCTCCCAGGAAGATCCACCTAGGAAATACTGGCTTTCTATTGAAATCAGCATAGATTAAATGCAAAATTTGCACACATTATTAAAATAAAACACAACACCTTAAGGGAATGAATATCTCTTTGGGGTATGTCCTTAGGCTTCCCTTGCCCCCAAGCCAATGCCTAGTAGGGAGCATGAAGTTATTAAGGGCCAATCCAACAGACAAAAGCTCCAGACAGTTTCTCTGGGTGAAAGGAATTGGAAAGATATAAGTGGAGACCAAAGCCAAAGAAAATAGCTCAGAGACAGAAGAGGTTTTTCATGGTAGAAAGTCTTCTCTAAAGAGATCAAAAACTAACATTGAAGTACACATGTAGCGTTGAACAACTCTATTATGTATATGTATGTCCATTTTATAGCTAGAAAAGTCCACAATTAGTTTGTCCCAAGGACACATACAGTTAGTAAATGATAAACTAGTATGTGACGAAAAGTCATCCATCTGCAAAGCCTTGACCTGCCTATTTACGAGGTACCAGACCCCAGGCAGAGACTAGCCAGCTGGAAAAAGGTGCTTAGCCAATAAGTTCAGGTCCCAGACTATGGCCACAGAAGGGTGACAACCCCAGGCTTCCTCGTGCAACAGGGACAAACTGCTGACTGCTTTGGCCAACTTCTTACTGGTCAGCCATGTTGGCATATCTAATGAATGCACTTTCACCTGGGCAGGGGCAGGGTGTGCCAGAAGAACAGGAGAATTCATAAACAAATGTCACTGGCTTGACTGTGTGGTCCTACTGACCTTCAACCGTGTTTGCACATATAAAAGCCTGGTTTGTTTTTTGTAAAATGGGGGGGGGGGGGCAGCATTAAAAATCTGCATTACCATTCTGCATTATTTGTTTTGTGCATTGAATTCTGGCTTAAATAGTATGAAGAAATACTGTATTGAACAATTACTTGAGAATTCCAACAATACTTGCTTAAACATATGAGGAAGATGGGAGTCAAATACGATAGAAAGACAGCTATGGAAGGGAAAGTGAAAAATCAGTCAAAGCTGTTGTACACAAGTTTTTCTATCAATATTAAATACACATAACCCTTCCCAAAGAACTATGGGTAAAGGACATGGAGAAAATCATGGGTCTACAATACCGACCCTTGTCAAAGAACACTGAAATTGTTGACATGTGGGAGTTGGCACTGCTTAAGTTGTGACAAGAAAAGAACATGCACAAGAAGTGACCAGCTACTCCACATGATAAAGTGACAATGCACACAAAAAAGTAACTGTGTCAAGTGAGGGAGGAGAAGATATTACTACATTATTTTAAGAGGAAAAAATATTGAAATATAAGGTAAATTGACACCTAACTAAAATTACATTTGTAGCAATAAATTAACATTGCAAACCTGAGAAGTTACTATAGATTGTCAAATAATGGGATGAAAATTCTCAAGTCACAATTTTGTAAATTTTGAAAATTTTGAAAATTTAACATCAGAATTGCATCTGAAATATAAATAAACTACCTCCATGTACTATGTATGAGAGATAAGCTACAGTAACACATCTTTAAAATGTAGGTTTACAGAGTTCATTGTTTCTAAAAATACTTTGTGTGTGTAGATTTAGAAGAAAATCCTTAATAGATCATTTTTCTTCACTGCACAAAGAAAGAGAAACATTTGTGTAAGAGAAGGATGGTGAAAGCCATCTACCTGTGGCAAGCAAAAACTTCTTCCCCCACCCCCCTCAATGTCCATATCCTAATCTTAGAACCTGTGAATATGTTAGTTCACAAGGTGAACAGGAATTAAGGTTGCAGATGGAATTAAGATTGTAATCAGCTGATTTTAAGATATTATTCTGTATTATCTGGGTGGGCTCAATATCCTTAAAAGTGGAAGAAATAAGCAGAAAAGGGAAGACCAGAGAGATGGCAGTGTAAGAACTTGGCCAGATGTTGCTGGCTTTGAAGGTGGAGGATGCAGCCACAAGCGAAGGAATGTGAAAGGCCTCTAGAAGCTTGAAAAATCAAGCAAACAGATTTATTTCCCCCTACAGCCTACAGAAAGGGCATGGTCCTTCCAACACCTTGATTTAGCTCTTTGGATCCATTTCAGATTTCTGATTGTGAGAAACAAGGTAGCAAGTGACTCTCAAACCAGGCTAAGCCACAGTGGACAATTATAAACAACTAGGCCTGGAGGTCTCTGAGTAAATAGAATAACAGAGAACTAGAGCACATAAGTGCGGACCTAATGGCATGAAGGGCTAGAGGCTTCCATAGCTCATGACAGATACCTCCAAGAACAAAGGAAAAGAGGGACGGCCACATTCCTGCTGAAAGTTGCCTGCGCTAGGATTTAAACTGCCCAATTATCTCTTTAAGACATGATTGTGCCAGACTGTGATTCTGAAGTACTCAGCCAATGGAGTACTTCAATGGAAATGGAGGAGGGACTAATCACATCAAGAATAAATCCGTCCATTTCTCCCACTTTGGTGTGCCTGCCCAACAGATACCACCAGGCATCCGCTCTTGCAAGAATGCAAATAAATGTCTTGCTTTCACTATACTCCTGCCCTCATTGTCTATTTGCGTTACAGATTTGGTGAGCATTATTTCTCATATAATCTCCAGAACTGTATAGTAAATCAGGGTTTAATCACTAAGCTTGTGGTTATTTGTTACAGTATCAAAAGGAAATGAATAAACCATCCCATCTGATATTAATTACGAAAATTGTTCTGTAGCAAGAGAGGTTTTCAGATAACACCTGAAAATAACAACACTGGCCATACTGAAGAATAACTAATACAGGTATCTGAAGTTCTGTTCCTGGGACAATATGTAACTTCCCATTTGAAACAACCAAACACTCAGAAAAAATAAATGAAAGGATAGTTTTCAGACCCTAAATACAAGTCAGTAAAGGACAACACTACCTAAGAGACAGGAAACGGGTAAAGTTTAATGCCTTCAGTTATTAGACTAGAGTGCAAGGGGGGGAAGCTGTGATGGAGACAGGTGGACTCTGAATTGATGAGACAGAGCTGAGAGTTCACAGGACAGAACACCAGAAAAAGAAGGTTGCATAGACAATCCTAGAGAACTACAAAAGGTCTCCGTTAGGTACTGATCAGCACATATGGTTAACTACTGAGGGCTGGGAAAGAACCATCGAAAATGGTTAGAAGGACCAACCAGGCTCACAGAGAGTCTGCTCCCACCAGTGAAACTGGGATTTTGGGTTGAGTATTCAGAAGGCCTCACTTCAGCTGTGGGGAATAATTAATCCTAGACTGAGTACTGCTCTTATACCTACATAACAGATCTTAAAAGCAAGACCCAGAAAAGATCAAACTGCTTTCAAGTGACTTAACTGCATCTTAGAACAAAGCTCAACAGTACTTTTAGAATACAGAAATACAGAACCTAATAAAAATTCAGGATGTCTGGCATCCAATTAAAGACTAGTAAGCATACAAAATGATAAGACATGGGGGGAGGGGGAAGGCAGAGGCAAGGAAGTGGAGCAACTTAGACAAGAACCTAGTATAAAGGAACCATGGACATGGACAACAGGTGGGATTGACTTTGGGGGGAATGGGTGGGTGGGGAGGAGGACAGAGGGGAGCAAAAAGGGGATGGATGTAATACAACAATAAAATTTAAAAAAAAAAAAAAAAAAGATAAGACAAGCCCTGGCCAGTGTGGCTCAGTTGGTTGGATATCATTCTGCAAACCAAAAGGTTGCTGGTTCGCTTTCTGGTCAGGGCACATACATGCCTGGGTTGCAGATTCAGTCCCTGATCAGGGTGCGTGCAGGAAGCAAGTGATCAATACTTCCATCTCGCATCAATGTTTCTCTTCCTCTTTTTCTCCCTCCCTTGCCCTCTCTCTAGAGTCAACTAAAAAAAAATTCCTGGCTGGTGGCACAGTGGATAAGGCACCATCCTGCGAATTCAAAGATTGCTGATTCAATCCCCAGTCAGGGCACATAACCAGGTTGCAAGCCAGGTCTCCAGCCAGGTCCATAGCTGGAGGCAGGTGAAAGGCAACCATACATTGATGCTTCTCTCCCTCACTGACTCTCTCTCTTCCCCTCTCTCTAAAATAGATAAAATCTTTTAAAAATTAACTACAGAAGCTAAGAAAACATGAAAATAATCAATTGAAACCAACCCAGAATTGGCAAAGATGTTAAAATTAGCTGACATGACAATAAATGTGTTTCATATGTTCAAAACATAAAGAAATAAAAAATATAAAGAAGACTGAAATCATACTTCTAGAAATAAAAACTACAATCTGGGAGATGAAAAATACCCTGAATGAGATTAATGTAGATTAGACATTGCAAAAGGAAAGATTATGAAATTTGAAGGCAAAGCAATAGAACCTATCCAAAATAAAATGCACAGGAAAAAATGCAAAAAATTAAAGAGTACAGTGCACTGTAACAGCAACTACAAGCTACCTAATACATGGGCAATTGAAATCTCCAAAGTGGGGAAAGAATAACCAGAAAAAGATTTAAAGAAATAGAAATAATAGCTGAGAATTTCCTAAACTTCATGAAAACTACAAATCTAGATGCAAGAAATTCAACAAATCTCAACAAGAAACATGAAAAAAGTCTATACCAAGAACCATCAAATCAAATTACTAAAAACAAGTAATACAGAACATCTTAAAAGGATCAAGAGAAAAAAAGATATGTTACATACAGAGGAACAAATATAAAGATGACATCAAATTTCTCATGGGAAACAATGCAAGGAAGAAGACAAGTGAAGATAACATCTCTAAAGTACTAAGAAGTATGTGAAGCATGTCAATCTGTAATTCTATACCTAGTAAAAATATCATTTAAAAAACAAAGGCAACATAAAGACTCTTTCAAACATACAAAAGTTTAAAGAATTCATTCTTGGCAGACACATAATACAAGAAACATGAAAGGAAATCTTCCAAGCAGAAGAAAATACCAGGTGGAAATATGAATATATAAAAGAATGAAAATCACCAGAAACGGTAACTACATGTTAATCATATCCACTAAATATACACACACACAATGTAAATCTCAGTGTAAATCTTTTTCAAAAAACCATCAACAATTTAAATTAAAATAATAATGTATTGTGGGGCATGAAATATATGCAATCACAGTTGCCTTCATAAGAGAGAGGCAGAAGTCAAGAGGGACAGAAGACAGTGTGACAGGTCAGAGAAAGAAGCTGAAACAGACCAAGACAATGAAGTGATGCAAGGAAGGGGCTACATACAAAGCAAGGAAATCAATAGGTCTCAAAGCCCAAAAAACAAGAAAGCAGATCCTCCTCTGAAGCTTCTATAAGGAAAGCATCTGCCAACATCTTTATTTTAGAATTCTGCCTTCAGAACTATAACAGAATAAATCTGTATTGTTTTAATCCACTAAAGTTGTAGTAATTTGCTGTAACAGCAAAAAGAAACTAATACAGAGCCCAAAGATTAAATTGGGCCTGATGACATAGGCACCTTCTGCCCAGCACATTCCAGACTCCCAAAAGGAAAGCAGGTGATCAGCATAAACCACATGTACTTAGGTCTATTTATGGAATTTCTATTCTATTTCATTTATCTATTTATATACCAATACCTTATAACTTTTTCAAGTGCATATTAATTTAAAGAGTATTTCAATAAGTTGCTTGTACTAACCACACCTTATAACTTCCCAGCATTTTCCCAACATTCCTACATGTTTTTTTCCATATAAATCTTAACATCAACTTTTCTAACTCTGTAACAGTGTTGATGGTATTTTTAAATTGTAGTCTGTTAAATTAATGTCAACTTAGAGAGAACTGACATCTTTATAGTGTTGAATTCTCCTATCCAAGCATAAAAAAATGTCTTTTCACTATTTAAATCTCCTCTGCTTTCAAGAATGTTTTCAAGTTTTCCTCCAATACTGTACATTTCTCCTTAAATTTATTTCTAAAACTATTTAACATCTATATATATAGATATAGTCAATTCATATATATATATATATATATGAGTGTGTGCATGTGTGTGTGTTCCTCAAAAACCATTACTTAATGTCTATTTGTATGAAGAATTTTATTTTTATTATTTTTTACAGATTTATTATTTTTAGAGAGAGGGGAAGGGAGAGAAGCAGACAGGGAGAGAGACATCAATGTATGGTTGCCTTTCACCTGCCTCCAGCCACGGACCTGGCTGGAGACCTGGCTTGCAACCTGGTTATGTGCCCTGGCTAGGAATCGAACCAGTGACCTTTGGGTTCTCAGGCCAGTGTATGAAGAATTTTAAACCATCTTGTTGTTAACAGTTTCTAAAATATACTATGTATTTTTTCCTATTCTTTGGAGAACCCTAACAGAGAGAAAAGAATATGGTCTTTACCTTTGGGTATAATGTTAACTGTGGACTTTCATCATGCCCATTATCTAATTGAGGAAATCTCTTCTATTAGTTTATTAAAAGCTTGTTGCACAACACAACATACAGATGATGTCTTACAGAACTGTACACCCAAACCCCATATAAAGTTTTACTGACAATGTCACCCAATACATTCAATAAAAAAATTAAAAAACAAACAAAACTACTTTTCTGTTGTTGCTAAAACTTTTGATGAAATGCAAGCTGCTAATTAATCTGTGCCAGTAGATTTGGCATAGGCTATTCTCATCCTGTACTGACTGCTACAGGTTTTTACTAGCATATGCTTTGACCCAAATCTAATACTATAACCACAGAAAAGAAATTAAGAACCAAAATTAGATTGCCATTTCATATTGCGGTCACAACTGATTTAGAAAAATCATAAATTGTTAGAAC
This sequence comes from Noctilio leporinus, assembly GCA_004026585.1. Lineage (NCBI taxonomy): Eukaryota > Metazoa > Chordata > Mammalia > Chiroptera > Noctilionidae > Noctilio > Noctilio leporinus. The sequence continues at coordinate 40,979 of PVIW01008673.1, read as the reverse complement.
TTAAGAGGTATTAAAACACATTTCACTTTATAGGCAAGTAATTTAAGGAAATACTTCATGTAAAATTTTTAGCTTCTAATAAGAGTATGCTACTTTTATCAAAAACTACATGTTCACAACACTTAGTGCCACGCAATGATTGAAATCATTTGTTCTAATTTACAACAGCATCAAAAAGAATAAAATAACTAGCAAAATATAATAACCAAGGAAGTGAAAGACTTGTACACTGATAACTACAAACGTTGCTAAAAGAAATTAAAGACACAAATAAATGGAAAGACATTCCATGTTCATGGACTGGAAAACTTAGTATTAAAATGTCTATACTACCCAAAGCAACCTTCAGGTTCAATGAAATCCCTATCAAAACCACAACAGCATTTTTTTGTGTAAATAGAAAATTCCATATGGATTCTCAAAGAACCCCAGATAACCAAAACAATCTTAAAAGAGAACAAAGTATGAGGTCCTGATTTCAAAACATGTAACAAAGCTACAGTAACCAAAACATGTAGCCCTGGCATAGGAGAGACAAATCAATGGAATACAACAAAGGCCCAAAATAAATTGTAATATAAATGGTTACATGATCTTCAAACAAGGTTTCCAAGACCACTGGGGAAAGGAGAGTCTCTTCAACAAATGGTGCTGGGGAAAAATGCAAAAGAATGATTTTGAATCCTTACCTTATATCATATACAAAAATTAAAACAGATTAAAGAACAAACTTTAAGACCCAAAACTGTGTAACTCCTAGAAGAAAACACAAGGGAAAAGATTCATGACAATGGATTTGACAATGTTTTTCTTGAATGACATCAAAAGCATAGGTAACAGAAGCAAAAAATAGACAAATGAGACTATATCAGACTTAAAAGCTTCTCTACATCAAAGGATGCAATCAAAAGAACAAAAAGAAAACCTATGAAATGGGATAAAATATTTGTAAATCCTTTATCTGACAAGGTGTTATTATTACTTAGGCTATATAAAGAAGTCCTACAACTCAACAACAACAAAATAAACCCAATCTAAAAATGAGCAAAGGACCCTGGTACACTACTGGTGGGAATGCAGGCTGGTGCAGCCACTATGGAAAACAGTATAGAGTTTCCTTAAAAAACTACCTGCGAACCCAAAGGTCGCAGGTTCGATTCCCCAGCCAGGGCACATAACCAGGTTGCAAGCTAGGTCTCCAGTCAGGTCTGTGGCTGGAGGCAGGTGAAAAGCAACCATACATTGAAGTCTCTCTCCCTCTCTCCCTTCCCCTCTTTCTAAAAATAAGGAAATAAAATCTTTAAAAAAAAACTAAAAACGGAACTGCCTTTTGATCCAGCAATTCCACTACTAGGACTATACCTGAAGAACCCTGAAACACCAATTCAGAAGAACCTATGTACCCCTATGTTCATAGCAGCACTATTAACAACAGCCAAGTGCTGGAAACAGCCTCAGTGCCTATCAGTGGATGAATGGATCCAAAAACTTTGGTACATTTCCACCATGGAATACTACACAGCAGAAAGAAAGAAGGAACTCCTAACCTTTGCAACAACATGGATGGAACTGGAAAGTATTATGCTTAGTGAAATAAGCCAGTCAGTGAAAGACAAATACCATATGATCTCACCCATTACAGGACAATAATGAACAAAACAAACAAATAAGCAAAATAAAACCAGATACATGAATATAATGAATAGACCTTCAATGGGCAAGGAGTGGGGAGGAAGAGGGGAGGGGGAGGCAAAGAAGGGGAGCAGTTTAGTCAAGGAACTAGTATGGAAGAACCACAGACTCACTGAACAAGTGGGATTGACTTTGAGGGGGAGTGGGTGGGTGGGGAAGGGGACAGAGGGGAGTAAAAAGTGGATGGATGTAATACAACAACAATAAAATGAAATTTAAAAAATAAATAAAAAATTAAAATGGGCAAAGGACTTGAATAGTTCTCAAATAAACAAAGATATACAAATAGTGATACTCAACGTCACCAATTATTACAGAAATGGGAATTAAAACCACAATAAGGTATCACCTCACATCCATTAGGATGGGCCACTATAAAAAAATAAAGTGTTGAGGGGGACAGAGGGGAGCAAAAAGGGGATGGATGTAATACAACAATAAAATTTTTAAAAATTTAAAAAATTAAAAAAAAATAAAGTGTTGACAAAATGTGGAGAAACTGAACTTCTATGCACTGTTAGGGAAACCATAAACTGAACCTTTTACACTTTAGGGGTGTGGCTGCTATGGAAAACAGTATGGCAGTTGCTCAAAAACTTAAAAATAGAACCTCCATATGATCTACCAATCCCATGTCTGGGTATATAATTAAGAAATTAAAAGAATTAAGGCAGGATCTTGAATAAACATTTGCACACCCAAGTTCATAGCAGTATTATGTACAATAGCCAAGAAGTGAAAGCAACCAAGTGTCCACTAAAAATGCTATACACACACAATAGCAACTTTAAAAAGGAGGAAAATCCTGCTCTATGCTGCAATATGATGAGCCTTGAAGATATTATGGTAAGTGAAATAAACCAATCATAAAAAAAGGCAAATACGTGTTTCCACTTATACGGGTATCTAAAATTGCCAAATTCATAAAAACAAAGTGGAATAGAGGTTGCCAGGGGTTGGGGGAGGGAGAGAGAAATAGGTAGTTACTGTTTAATGGGTACAGTTTAAGTTACACAAAGTGAAAAGGTTCTGAAAACCTGTTGCACAACTGAGTAAGCTTAACACTATGAAATTATACACTTAAAAATTATTAAGATGGTTCATTTTGTTATGTATTTTTACAAGTATGTAGAAGTAACCAAACAAATAAAGTAGATTCAGCACTATCATGATAGACCATGTAAAGGAACCTCTTAGACCTTAGGCATTTTTCAGACCTTTGCCCTAAGTAATATATACAACAAAATAAATCAAGCAAAGAGTTATGGCTCTTAAAAAATCTTTCTAAAGCAATCATATAGGAATGAAAGAAAAACTGATCTAGTACTATAGATTAAACTAATTACCACTTAATCCAATGATTTTCAACCCTTTTTATCTTATGGCACACATAAACTAGTAACTAAAATTCTATGGCACACCAAAAAATATGTTTTGTTGATCCAACAATAAATAAGTATAATTTTGATTCCATCACACTGGACAGCTATTGTGGTGTTGACTGTTGAAACTTTTTTTTTTCAACTTGACAATGTAAGGAAGAAGTCAATGCTCCTGACTAAAGAAAGAGTCAGGTATTGAATGTTTTAAAAATTTTGGGTGAAAGGCAACCATACACTGAAGTCTCTCTCCCTCTCTGCCTCTCTCCCTTCCCCCTCTCTAAAAAATAAATTTTTAAAAAAATAAATAATTCTTGTGACTCAACCGTTGAAAATTGCTGACTTAATCAAAAACTGCCTTCAATTAAGAAAGAACAGAGCACCAGAAATGAACTTCTAGAGGTCCTAGGTCTCTCATGAAGTCCAAAAGAAATTTTAAGAAGCTAATGGCACTATCAGCCTTCAGAATATCTCCAATCCTGACTGGTGTGGCTCAATGGGTTGGGTGTCATCCTGAAAACTAAATGGTTGAGGTTTGATTCCCTGTCAGGGCACATGCCTTGGTTGCGGGCCAGGTCCCCAGTTGGGAGTGTTCAAGAGGCAAATGACTGATTTTCTCTAACACATCAATGTTTCCTTCCTTCTCTTTCTCTCTCTCTCCACCTGCTTCCTTCTCTCTAAAAATAAATAAAATCTTTTTTTAAATACCTCCAGTTCCTTTTAATCCAAGGCCAGTTTCTGATAATATCCCACATATCTAGACTAAATTACCACACCAATGTAGAACTAGTACGTATTTGCACAATGCAATGTAGCCTAATCTAACCTAACCTGGTTAGGTATCCAACGAGGTACCTAAATTATTGATTTCAAGCCTGTTCCCTGGTTTATCCATTCATAGGGTTCCTTGGTTTCCTTTTAAGTATGCACATGATCCAAAATGGCCTGTGATCATTACAACGGTTAACAAGTTGATAGGCAGTGGTATGGATAACCACAGCATACGCTGGTTTTGTCCAAACTGGCAGGTCTGCTCTCTCCAATTGGTATACAATACCAATTGGAACAGGTAACTTGGAATGGCCCAACTACCTACCAGCTCTGTTACCCTGAGACTAGAAGCACACATCATTTTACTGCACTTCGTTGTGCTCCACAATGTTTGGTTTTTTACAAACTGAAGGCCAGACCCTCCACCAGCAAAATGATTACAACTAACTTTATTGCAGTGGTTTGAAACCCAACCCACAGCATCTCTGAGCTGCACCTGTATTACTTCATTTCTCTGTGCCTGTTTCATGATCTTTAAATTGGGGTTTTACAAGAATCTAAAACCTTTAAATCCAAAAGTTACAAAAAGTGATGATTCAAGTAGTATTTATTATTCATTCTAGTTATAAAGAAAAGCCACATGTAGGAAAGAAAAAAGTGCTGTCACCCTATATCCAGTTATAACAGATTTCCTAATAACATCTGCAACTGAGTTCGGTTTTACATGTACTCTTGATCCTCAACCCAGGTCCTGGATTTGGGAAAGGGAGAAAAAAGTCATTTTAGGCAAACCATTTAAAACTGAACACTTATGTGTAAACTGCACATGTTAACAGAGGTTCTGCCTTAGAGAAATCCCAGTCTAGGCAAACAATGACACCTATAAAGTAACATAAGTAGCTAAATAAGGCAATACACAATTAAGCTCAAAGTGAGTGATAGATGAGTGACAAAAATGATGCAAGTGCAGAGGGGATTACAGAACTGAGGAGAAATGGAGGAAGTTGAGAGGCGAGAGCCTACTGCAGTGCCCCAGGCTGAAGCATGTATGTGGGAGAGCTAACAAAAAACAGTTAACAAGACACTGGTGTAGCCTGGTAGAGTCAAAAATGAGCATAATGTGGCAGAGAGAATACTCATGGCATTAATATTAAAAACTGGAAAAGTGGAGGTGGCATGAGATTAATGCTGCTCTGGACATGTGCAGTGTGTTGGTGACTAGAAATGCACATGAACGAATACATCCACAGGGCTGCTGAAGAACAGTGAATGACAAGGACAGGATGATAACCAAGAGGTACAAAGTCAGAGAAACCAAGTGAGAAAAGTTCCAAGAAGGAGCTAGCAACAGTGCCTGGCCACTGCCTGCAACAGACAGCAAGGGGAAATTCAGCCACAGAAAACAAGCCTCTGTGCAATCTGTGAAGGACAGTCATAAACCTCAAGCCACAGGCAGATGAAAGAGAATTTCTAAAATACCAAGCACCCAGCAATGATTTAATTTTCCACAAGAGTAGTTTGGCTTATTACTACTCTGGATGACAACAAATTAGATGATTTTACACTACTCTCCAGAGCTGATCTTTTTTGCCAATGTCTCTGAGTCCTGCAAGGACAAGGAAATAGTCATTAGCAAGAGAGAGGACACATTTTTTCCAACTACAGGAATCCAAGGCTCCTAGCAGTAGTGAACAGCTTTAAGCAGTTTTAATGAAGTTAATATTTTATTTACCAGATCCTAGAGTAACCACTCTACACCCAAAGAATTAAAACACCTCACTCTTAAGAAAATCATTTTTAAAATATTTTTACATTTCTATCAAGTGATCATTTATATAAATACTACTCCAAATCAATTCTACATCCTAAGACAAATCAATCAAATTTTTATCTCTTTCTTCTGGTCTTTATTTCTAAGCACTTTGTTCAAATGCTTTGCAGATAAAACATTTCTGAATCCTCCTTCTGTACTTGTCACATATATAGCTTAAAACAAAACTGAAATATAAACTGTCACAGACCAAAACAACCACATTCCTGAAAATTTATCAAAGTGTATATTTACTAGACACATAAAATGACCTTTTTATTTATAATACATTAAAAACCAGCCATATCCTCCAAAAACCCATTTGGAGGGTTTTGTATACAATTGTACACTTTGTACAATACAGAAGTATTGTACAGAATAGTCACAGGATGTAAAGTACAGCATTGAGAATATATAGCAATAATATTGTAATAACTAAGTTTGGTCCCAAATGGGTCCTTGAAATATTGGGGGATCACTTTGCAAATTATGATTATCTAACTACATCCCCATACACATGAAACTAATATAAAATATTAAATATCCACTGTAATTGAGAAATAAAATTTTAAAAAATTATTATGGAGGCTAGTGGAACAAGATTTTTTACCATAAAACAAACTGGCTAAACTTTGGCAGGAGTTATATGTCTATGGTTCCTTTATCAGAAATATGGAGTTCTTTACTGTGTTGGAAAAAAAAGGAACTATATCTTATATGACATGATGTTTTTTATAAAACGCTCTTATGTGCTGGTCATAATGAGTTGATTTGTAAGTCAAAACACTACTAAAATTATATTCAGAATATACACATGAATATATTTTTGCTATATATTTTAGCATATTTTCATTAAACACACACACACCCTCACGATTCTCAACATCTAGATCTTAGCTTTAAGAAAAATCTTCACACTAAATCAGAATAAACAAGTTATTTGTAGTAATTACAATAACTTCTACCTCTGGCAACTCTTGCAAACTCCTTACAAACTGCAGAGTACAGACAAAACATATTCAAAGTTGCTTTTCTCTGGGCTATTGATAACACAATCCCATAGACCAGTAAAGGTGAATGTTAAGATACATAGGATGTTAAGACAAGGAATGGCTCATGCCTCTGACTCTACAAAATTAGCATCTAATTCAAATATGAAAAACTGCATTAGGTAATCTATCTTTGCTGGTTTTCTTCAGTAGACAATGAGTTTTATTTTGTTTTGAAGATGTTTTGGTGAATTTTGCTGCAACAGAGGAAAACTATATAAACTTACAAAATACCCAGAGAACCATCATTACAATTACAGGTAAATCTTAATTCTGAAAAATAAAACTAGTTTACATTACTAAAATAAGCACAAAGAAATCTCTAAGGTGTCAATGGACAAACTGAACTGAGCCACCTTCAAAAATCTCCCCAGGCTTGCTGAAAAAAATCAACATCTGGATGGATGTAATACAACAACAATAAAATTAAAAAAAAAAAAAAAATCAACATCTTTTTGGAGCAATTGCTGTATATGTGCCCTGTCAGATGTCTAACTCATGGTATCACAAATGTTAAGAAAAATCTATCTTATTTCTCCTACTTACTCAAACAAAAACAATACTAGAATTTGATCAGCAGGAAGGCTGAAAGCACAGGCCATTTTTGGAGCTACCTCTAGGAATATTTAATATGAACAAGACCCAGTTATGACGGGCAGAGGCCTATGTTCTATATTCATATAACTACCATCAATATCTTGAAAAGCTCACTTGTACAAATTGTTTACACACACAACACAGCCGCAAAAGATGTCTCACTATGCCAGGACCACTGGCTGATTCAACCACATCTTTTCAAATTTTATACCTTGGCAAGCATTCTCCTCGCCTGACCCTTACATGTATGTAGATTAGAGAGAGAGAGAGATACTAAAATTTATAAACTATACAAATGGGGAATTAGCAAATATAATTTAAGCTGACATTCCTCAAACAAGGGATTTGTTTCCTTAACTATAGACAAAGAATTAGCATATAAAATGGCTCTTGGGCCCTGGCTCATGTGGCTCAGTGGATTGAGGGCCAGTTTGTGAACCAAAGGGTCAAGGTTGGATTCCCAGTCAGGGCACATGCCTGGATTGCAGGCCAGTCCCCAGTTGAGGGCCAATGAAAGGCAACCACACATTGTCGTTTCTCTCCCACTTTCTCTCTCCCTTCTCCTCTCTTTAAAAATAAATAAAAATCAAATCTTTAAAATGGCTCTTGGAAAAATGAGCAGTAGGATAATACAAAGTTAATGTTTCCTAGAATCTCTCACTCTTTTTATTTCCCAGTACTAATAATGGCCCATGAAGACATTCACTCAAACAAATGTAAAATGTCTACTGTATGCCTAGCTCTCTGTGCATGGTAAACAAAAGGACAGAAAAGCAAGATCTCATTACCTGCCAAGGATGACTGTAAACTCAAGGAGACAAGCCTATTACATTATTGTACTATTTTAGGTTTACTGGGCACCAACTACATGCCAGACTGTGCTGGGCACCATAGACACACAAGAACAATCAACTAACTGCAGGTCTGTAACCAGTGATGAAGTACAACTCTAGGCCTGACTGGTCTTAAGACATCAATATTTTATTCTGGAAATAAATTTGTATCTGTCAATTAATCCTTTCTGTATAAACAGCAATTCTTGGAATAATTTCCATATATGTTAACCCAGACTAAGGTTGCTTTGAGTGAGAAATGAGGAAATGTAATGTGCTGAACAAAAATACAGTGTAAACCGAAGCAATTTGTACTTTAACATTAATCTGGTTGGCATTTGCGGTGCTTTCAGTAACAATAAAAAGCATAAAGTAGAACGTCAAGTTTTCTTGCAGTGGCAGTTCAGTATATTTTGCTTAGTTTTTAAAAAAACCATTGACTTTTAGTAACTTCTTCAGGAAGGCTCTGTGACTCATTTCCCGAGGCTCAAAAACAGGTAGCACTGAGAAAATTACAGATTTGGTCTTCTAGGTGACAAAATAATGTTTTACTCTGTAAAACTACCAGTTTACAGTCATACAATACTAATGAGAGGTTTTAAAATAGCGGCCAGCCCTTGACTGTAAATTATAGATAAAGGTTTGCAAACTAGAAACCTGACATTGGTTTTTTAAGTCTTTCATGTTGAAGATAATGACACCCAATTACGTATCTTAAAATAAAAAAAAAAATGTAAACAGACTTTCAATAACTTACTGGAAAGCTGAATACAATTGTACATACATATTGGGAACTGTTAGCTAAACAGCCGTCAACATTACAAAGTGATACTGAAGAGGGAAACTTGAAGAAACAAGATTCGTCTCCTAGAAATGTTTGAACAAATTCAAGTAAAACGTTGTAAACTGTATATCGAAGCCTTTCCACCAGTCTCGCTATTTTTACCACGGCGTTTTAGAGTGAGCCCTGTATGCACGCCGTTATTGAAACCGCAGCCAGGAAAAATGACCTAAAATTTGCCTATTGACTGCAATGTACTCTAAATATATAACCCCCACCCCCTCCACGGCCACAGAGTGGGCCAAGTGACAAGAGCATCCAAGAAGTCGGGAAGTTTTGAAATGGCAGTGGCAGGAGACCAGGGGAAGGAATCACGGGCGAGAGCAACTCGGTGCGGCCAATGCCGGGAGTTGGCATCTGGGCGGCAAGTTCGCGGCTCCGGACCGGGCTCGACCCGGCAACTTCGGCCAGACCAGCTCCGCGCCGCGGCCCTGCCTTGCGGTCGCAACCCAGCAGGGCCTCCGCGAGTGCGCGGTGACAGCGCAAGGCCGGGGAGACGCCGGCTGCGGACACCCACCTTCCTTCTCGGCCCGCGCCGCGGCCACGACGAGGGTCATTACCAGGTGAAGAGCTCCCAAGGGGCCGGTGGCCGCGCTCCGCAGGCCCCTGCTACGGCCGGCCGCGGGCTCCAGACTGGCCCCGGCGGAGGTGGAAGCGGCGGCGGCGGCTCCTGCTGCTTCTCCCGCCCGCTTCCCCATCCCTGCCGACCAGGGGCCGCCGCGCTCGAAGTTCGGCGCGGCCCTTCTCGGTGAGGCGGCGGTGGCGGCGCGGGAGCCGTGGTCCGGGCTCGGGCAGCGACGCGGGGAATGAGAGCGGCTCCCGGCCCGGGGCTCGGGCTGCGGGGATGGGTCTGGGTCCTTGCGTGAGTGTGAGCAAGGGTGTCAGTCACGGCCGCAGCCTCGGCATGGCCAGCGAGGAGGCAAAGCGAAAAGGCCGCGCGCGGGTCAAGCGCGGCAGGCGGCCATTCTGAAAGCTGGCACGAGCTGAGGGCTCGGGACGCCGCCTGCGAGGGGCGGGGCACGTCCCTGGGCACCGCCCGCCGTGCTGTCACCTGTGGGCTCGGTGACTAGCTCTACGCCTGAACGACGTCGGTTTGAACGCCTCGTCCAGCTCTCGGAGGCCCACAGCTCCACCGGCCAGGGAGAGCGGATACGGCCCAGCCTCAACCCGTCAGACTGCCCTGCAGGAAGGAGGAGGAAGGCAGCCCACCTTAAGGGCGGCCAGGACTTATGATGGCGGCGCAGGCTTCACGGAGGCAGTAACGGTGATCACGTGGAGGAGGAGGGGCGGCCTCGCGGCGCAGCCGTCGTTGGTGTGGGGGCGGGGCTTCTGGGCGGGGGTAGACTGGGCCCCGCCGTGAAGCCCGGGCGGGCTCCCGCATCCTTGGCGCTGCTGGGTGAGAGCCTTCCAAGAGGTTGAGTTCGCCTACCGACCTCCAGGCCCAGCGCCGAAACTCCATTCCGGTGACTCTGCCTCGCAGAACCTCCGCCCTTCGGACGCTCGGGGAACACCCCGGGCCTGATCCTGTGCCTGGTGGCGCTTCCCGGAGGACGGTGACCTACCTACTACTCTGTACACCTTTGTATCCTCCAGCCAGTGTATCCGTGAGCGCTTACTGGAACCTTTTTGCCCTTGTTCTGTGTATATGAATAGATAAAGCAGTTGTGACCCTGGAGGGAGAGGGCAGGTTGTTCTTTAGAAGTGTCCAGTGTGTCTGCCAGCTTACTTGTCTTGAAATTATTCTTAAAATGTTTTATTCACATATTTCATTGAAGGCCCAAATTAAACGGTATCCTCTGTAGCGTCATTCATTCATACCTCTTAGATGCCCTTTCCACCTTAGGTTGTTTCCTGGTGCACTTAGCTCGTCTCCAAAACAACTGAAGTTCCATGAGGGAGTCCCTCTTGACTCATCCTAAAAACCTCTCCCAAACTCCTGACTTAGAGACTATTTTAGTAACTGTTTTTTTTAAGGCTAAGTCCACCCCCTAATACGTCTTAGAACACACTTCAATGGAAAATAAGATTTCAAAAAGACTTAACAAAAGGACCTACAAGTGCTACCGTAGGCAAGCCCTTACATTTATTTTACTTATAAATTAATTCATTGTTAGTGGCCTTACCCTAATGACTTTGAAAACAGTTTTACATTTCTGAATATTAAGTGCTAAAATTGAGTAACCAAATTTTGTTCTTGATGTAATGAAATAAGAATAAGCATTATCTCTAAGTTGGCTTTTCCATATTTGTATAATCCTAGGGCAACAGAGGCAAGAAAGCTGCCTAAGCTCACCTGCTAATGTGCCATACAAGGAGTCAGCAGCCCTTACACAGGTTTAGGGCAGACAGGCCTTCAACCATGAAATATTCAGGTTCTCTTACACAGAAATAAACCACACTTTCTGATTAGCCCCAGGTTCAGGAGCCCCACTTGAATATGTGTATAATTGGAGTTTAGATATATGCAGGCAAATCTGATGAAAGGCTGATTTCCCATGAAGAAGGTAATGAAGCTTAATCTTTGGGCTCTCTTGCACAAGCTCTTTTCAAGGTTTTGTGCCTAATTGTGTATTTATGATTTTATACTCTTGTGCTTAAAGGGGCCACTTTAATAGTTTTGTAAGCTTTTAGGGCCCACCATACCCACACCTCCCTTGTGCCTGATAGACAATGGGACCCAGAGGGGTGATGATGTTCATGCCCAGGAAAGGACAATGAGGCTGCTGGGAGAATAATGATAAAAGAAGGACTCCCACTGGACAGATTGGTAAACTGTATGTTGGATAACACCTGAAGTTGAGCCACTGTCACCCCTTCATTCTCTCTGCCCCAACACCCATTTGCCTTCGGAAAGAGAGCTGTGAGTCAAAACAGAGGGCACTATTACCAAAGGCCCTTTTGAAGTTCTGACTAGCTGCATAAATTCCTCCTCCCCTTTTAGGAATTAGAGAGACCTGGCCATTTGACAAGTGGAGGCAGGCCTTTAGCTGACAAAATCAGGGAAAACCCACCAGACCAGCAGCATCAGCATCACAATTTGTTCCAGATACAAATCAGCAGGCCACATCCTAGACCTGTGGAATGAAAAACTTGGAGTTCAGGCCCAGTAGTCTGTGTTTTAATGTCTCCCAGGTAATTCTGATACACACTGAAGTTTGAAGACTGTTGTACCAAATTGATGTATTGTAGGAATTATAATATATTGGGACTCCTCATCTTCTACTCACTTTGTTCTCCCAGATTAGTAAACTACTTTTGAAAGCAGCATTAAAACAGACTTAGATGAATTTGGGCTTAAACCTTAGCCCTTCCTTTCTTAGCTAGGCAAATTATTCAACTTTTCTGGCTGCTGTTTCCTTATCTGTAAAATGACATTAATAAATTTGGAGAGATTAAACAAGATATGTTGATAAGCATATAAAAGAGTGTTTGGCATATAGTAGGAGATCGTAAAAGGTAGCTATTATTGAGTACCTACTTTTTTCGAAACACCATATTAGGCACAGAGAGACTTTCAAAGATCATTCCACAGAACATTTAAGGAGGCTTAAAAAATATTTTCCTTATAATAAAAATTACATGAATTAAAATTTAGGACAAGAAAGGGAAAATACTGTTGGAGTCCTCAGGACTATCTCACTGACTCCCTCAGGTGAATGCATGTGGTCTCCTGGTATTCAATACCATCTTAAACTATTTCAAGTCCCAGTTTGATTTCACCAGCCAACCAGTCTCTATTGCTGGCCCCACTCAGGCATCTAATAAACATCTTAAACTCTATGAACTCCTAATCTTCTGCTCAAACCTGCTTCACACACAGCTTTCCCTATCTCCAGGGAAACTCCAACCATCCAGTTCCACTGGCAAAAACCTAGGAGCTGTTCTTTATTCATCTCCAGATATATCCAGAACCTAACTGCCTAACTGCTTCTCACCACCTCGGTTGGATGAGCTGGAATGGAGCCCACCATCTTTTACCTGGAATTCTATAACAGCTTCCTAATCGGTTTCCCTGTGTCCACTAGTAAAAAGAAAATTTTCCACTTGCCTAGAAGAAATCAAAATGAAATGTTATGTTATACTTCAGCTGGTTAAATAAAACAAACCGAACTGATGAAGGACTATGAACTTTGACCCCTGGGCCAGGCCCTTGTTAGACCTAGTTGGAGACTTGTTGCTGCCCAGTGAACAAAGGATGTTTTTTTGTTTTGTTTTGTTTTGTTTTAATCCAAAACTATCCAACTGCTTGTTTACAATCCTTAATCAGCAAAATCATTACAAACCCTCTTCCTTCTTTCTAGCATTTAAAAAAACCTGACTTATAAAAGGACAAGAACAAGATGATTTCATTCATATGTAAAATGTAAAATAGAAAGCAACAAACTAACAAACTCATAGACACAAACAACATAGGAAGGGAGATAGGGAGAAGATGAAGAAAATGAAGGGGGTCAAATATACCTATGGTGCTGAAAGGGGGAACTACAATTTAGATGGTGAGCACCCAACATGATGTACAGATGATGTATTATAGAACTGTACATTTGAAACCTACATAATGTTATTAACCAGTATTACCCCAATAAAGTTAATAAATAAAAATTTAAGAACACTGACTTTTTCTAACTAATTAACTTCTCACTAATTTATTTCCTTGCCTGGCAAGTGTATACATTCAGCTATGATGATGATGATGATGATGATGATGATGATGATAATGATTTAAAATTCTGTGGTCTTTTGCTTTATATTTTGACATAAATTTGCACAGTTAGGGTCTCTTGTCAACACAGTAGCTAAAATGGCCCATTTAAAACATGGCATGTCCAGTGTCCCACCTGCAAGGGCTCCCATTTCATGGTAAAAGCCAATACCCTAGCTTCCCTCTATCCAAAGTGCTTTCTCCTCCCCCAGTTCTCTGCTTGGCTCACTTTCTCACCTTCTTTCAATCTTGACTCAGTTATTGCCCTCTTGGTAAGGCATACTCTAATCACCATGGTTAATACTGAAATTTAATATATCCACCCCCCCACAAGGCTCAATCCTCCTTACGTTGTGTTCACTTTTTTCCCCATAAAACTTACCACTTTCTATAATACTATATAACTCACTTTATCATTATGTATTGTTATTATCTTTCTTCCATCCACTCCCATCTATTTTTGTTTACTGATATATCCTAATCTTTTAGAATATATTAAGCACTCAGTTATACTTATGGAATGAATATGAATGAATGGAGGGAGGGTGGATGGATGAATAAATAAACCAAAAGATAAATATCAGCAAGACATAATCCTTCCCCAAAAGGGAACTTAAAATCTAGTGGCTAAAACAGACATGTACAAAATATCATAGGAGAGAATAGACCAAAGGATAAAAAAGAGAGAGAATATTAAATGAAGATGACTCTGGATTCTACCAATTTCTGTATTTATATAGTCTTTTCAACTTCTTCAACTGATTTTTCTTTGTTTTTAGTTCTATGTCCCTTCATCTAGTTCACCGTATGCATAAAGCCCACAGCAATCAAGTGAATAAGGAGAGATGTAGCATATTGGCAATCTTCTTCAATACACAGAATATTCTGCTCATTTTGTCTGCTGTGTACCTTATTCCTTGATGTTATTCTTGAAAAGAAAAAAAAGGACTCACAAGCCCCAGGTCATTGACAGTTTAACTTACTAGGTGGCTGTGCCTAGGGTTGGACAAATGAACTCCTGGCAGGTTCATACTATAGGATGAGAAAGTAGCTTGTGAGGTGGTGGGCTGAGCTTGATACCTTTGTGAATTTCATCTTATTTGAAGCTCTTATATATTCCTCAAGAAAACTAGAATCCTTTGCATTTTTGAAATTCACATAACCTAAGGCCTCATCAGTGACCATAACCATTACCACATATGCTTATACACTTCTACTAATAAGCATATTGCATTTAGATGCTAGAATTAACTATGGTTTTATTTGCCAGTTCCCTTTCAGACTAACTGGCACATTTTACAAGCTGTATTAACCTTTCTAGCCTTCTTAAGAAATGTTTTATGGCAAACATTCTAAGTTGAAATAAACCAATATTTCAGCCTGCCATTTCAAATTATCCACAACAGGCTTCAGTACCTTTCCAATATTCTCCTTCCTAGAAGACTTATTAGTTAAGTGTTTGTAACTGTAAAAATGCCAGTAATGGTCAATAAAAGTGAGGACCAATATATTTAAGATGCTCACATGGAGACCAGAAATGATGAAAAACAACTAAAACACTAATCATGCATGACAGTAAAATAATGATCACTATTGAGATGAAGATGAGGTAGAGAGACACAATCTTATGACTTTTGAGATGTTTCATGTTGTTTGGTGCTCTTGCCATTAAAAAGTGGGAAATAATATTCTTGAAGACAAAGAATGCTTCTAGTATTTTTATTGTTTCTCTCACCCCCCTTACTATTGTTCTCTCTAGTACTTAGTACTAATAAGTACTTTGAAATGAATTTTAGGCTGCTCTGAGTTTCTGATCATTCCTAAACACCATTGTTAAAGAAACTACTTCAACCATCATTCATTTGTACTTAAAATGTCATGGTTGGGAAGTCATTAGCAGCCTTGAAAAATCATTTAGCAGGGAGAAGGAAATTGAACAATGGGTTGAAGGATGTTCTGTTTCTACCTGTCCCCATTATTTAACTGTTTGGAACTGTAAACATGCCAGAAATGGTCAGTAAAGGTGAGGATCAACACATTCAAGTTGCTCAGGTGGATACCAGAAATGATGAAAAATGACTAAAACACTACTAACATATGACTGTAAAGTAATAACCAAAGCCAAGATGAAGATGAGGTAAGTGGAAAACAACTCTCTTTGCCAAGCCTTATGTAAGTTTCCTAAATGAGGAATCAGGAATTGGCCATTTTGTCAGCACCTGTAATGGCAGGCAGCCTGAGAGCTGGTCTCTCATCTATCACACACACCTGGGCAGTGTTTTCCATGAAATGAATTCTACTTTCTCTAAACATTATTGCTTCAATTTCTGGTATTTTAAACACAAGTTAAATTTGCTATTTTAAGTCTGGTATTTTAAAACCACATAACATGGCTGGCAAAATGTCTTCATGACCATAGATTAACAAATCTTTCAATTCTTTTTTTTTTTTTTTTTTTAATTTTATTACTTTTAGAAAGGTGGGGGAGGGGGAGAGAGGCATCAATGTATGGTTGCCTTTCACCTGCCTCCAGCTATAGACCTGGCTATGTGCCCTGGCTGGGAATCGAACCAGCAAACTTTGGGTTCACAGGCCAGTATCTTATCCACTGTGCTCAATTATTCTTAAGAATAATTTGAGGCCCTGGCTAGTGGTACAATGGATAAGGAGCTGGCCTGCGAACCAAAGGTCACTGGTTCAATTCCCAGCCAGGGCAACCTAACTAGATTGCAAGCCAGGTCTCCAGCCAGGTCCATAGTTGGAGGCAGATGAAAGGCAACCATACATTGATGTCTCTCTCTCTGCCTCTCTCCCTTCCCTTCTCTCTGAAAAATAATAAAAATCTTTAAAAGAATAATAATAATTTGAAATAAGCAACTAAGTCAGGCAAAAAAAAAAAAAAAAAAGCCAAAACTAAAAGCAACAAATGCACAAAGACAAAAATACACAGACATAGACAACAGCATGGTGATTACTAGAGAAAAGGCAGGTGGGCAGTAGTAAAAGGTAAAGAGGGTCAAATATACATGGTGAAAGGAGATTTAACTTTGGGTGGTGGGAACACATTGCAAGATACAGATGATGTATCATAAAATTGAACACTTGCTACCTATATAATTTTATTAATGAGTGTCACCCCCATAAAGTTAATTGTAAAATATCTTTAAAAAATAAAACTGTCATCAAAGAAATAGTCTGTGCAAGTTCTCAAAGGTTATATTCATGTTTCAAAGTTGAAATGCATTATGGTTAGCATTTCTGTTCTATCACAAAGGTTTGACACCTGGAGCCTCTTTGCTAGTACACAGGCTAAGGAATATTCATAGTGGAGTCCTTGATTTTCATAAAATATGTGTTCTGTCACATGATGGAAACAAGAATTGTAAATAAGGAAACTATTCTTTTTGTTGGAGAAAATATTTTTTGACAATGTGGTTTATTGTAGAAAACTTCACAGCAAAAATCCATAAGATTTTAGAACAAGCAGTGGACCTTAAATATTTAGTTGAGGCTGGCTTCTCAAGTGTCCCCTCTACCTCCAGCTCTTGTGGGCAAATTTCTTAGGTTCTCTAAATCTCAGTTTCCACAGTTTAGATTTTAAAAATGGTAGAAATGACTACTGAAGGCTCATTGTAAGGACTAAATAATATCTAGCACATGGCAGATGCTCAATAATGTCACTGTTGTAATAATGGTTATCATTACAGAAAAGGAAACTGAGGCCCATTAATGAAGGGACCTGTCCAAGATAATGGTAAGGCAGAGACATGACTCCAAGACCAGGGTTTCAGCTTTTGTTTCATTTTTAGGTTCATGTAACTTAACATCTTATATGTCTATGGTGTTTTACTTGGCAGAGTGCTATTATAATTATTGTACCTATCTTATAATAATGGCATGACTAAAGAATTAAAATACCACTGCTCTACCTAAATGATTGCAAAGATCAATTCAGTGACATTTAAGAAGTGAGTCAATTTGGGGGGAATGGGTGGGTGGGTGGGGGGACAGAGAGGAGCAAAAAGGGGATGGATGTAATACAACAACAATAAAATTAAAAAAAAAAAAGAAGTGAGTCAAATGATTCCTTAAAAGGGTCTCACTAAAATATTATCAGCCATATGTTGAACTTACCTGAGTCATGTACTCACGCCTAAGCACTTTATGTCAGTTAAAGTAGACCAGGTTACATATGCTAATAAACAACTTCAAAATTTAAATGACTTACAACAACAGATTTGTTTCTTTCTTCCAATACATGTTCATTCAGGACCCTGGCTGATGGGGACCTGGGTCACTGTAGCTAAGTTAAAAGTGGGTTCTTGGGGCAGGGGAGTCTCGTAAAGGTAATGAAATTATCTGACAGGAACTGACATTTCATCATTTCCACTCACAACCCATTGGTCAAAACCAATTGAATGGCCACAGCTAACGTCTTAGGACTGGAGAAGTATAACCTTTCCTGTGTCTGGAAGGAGAGAGGCAAATGGGATTATTTAATGACCACCACAGGCTTTAACTTCATTTCTTTTCTTCTTGGGAAATAAGAAACAGCAGCTTGAGAAAAGATGATGGAAGCTGATTTTAGTTTCTTTTGAATTATTAAGTTGTAAAGAGCAAATTCAAGTTTTTATCATTCATACCTTTTTATTTGTTCATTTAAAATATCTTTATGGTGAATATAGTCATCAAAGAAATGTGAGTGCTTTTGAAAGCAGTTGGGGGATTTGAAGTTTAATTTTTAGAGTGTTAGTTAAAAGAGCCATAAAGGGAAATGTTTGAATAGTGACTTGATTTTTGATGAGGAATTGTTAATTATCATATGTGTGGTAATGGTTACTATAAATTTTTTTAAAGGAAAATTTATCTTAGAAGTACGTACTGAAATACTTATGAATAAAATATGATGGAATTTGCCTTTAAAGAATCTACAGGCTAAGTCAGGGCACTGGGTAGGGTTTTAGATGAAAGATTAGCCATGAATTAATCATTGAAGCTGGCTGATTGGTGCATGAGAGTTCATTATTCCGATCTCTCCACTTTCAGGTGTGCTTGGAATTTTCCATAATAAAAAATTTTAATGCAACAATAGTTCTCCTCCAGCTGTTTCAGCCCCAGATCCAGTTTCTCTAGACATGGCTAACAAAGGGTTCTAGGCCGTCACTGTTGCCAGGCAGGCCTGAACTGAGAGAGCAAATCATTGAGTCCCTGGAATCTTTTGCACTTGCCAAACATTTGATACAATCAAACCTCAGCCCAGGTTGGCAGCAGATAATGCCTGTGCCTTAAAGCATCTGGGGGGACCTCAGAACCACCCACTCCTGCTCCCTAAAGAGGCTGAGTGCTCAGAGCAACCTGAGGCCACACCTGTCTGTACAGTTCAACACATAAGACTTGAGTCTAACACTGCCCTAAACTCCTCTTCTCGGATTACTCTGTGACCCTGGCAGGACATTAAAGTTCTATTGATGATTAAAACAGTGTACAGAGACTTCAAAAGAATGCAAAAATATGTAGGACATGAGCCTGGGGCACAAACAGATCTGGGATGTGACACAAGGATTACTACAGATGTTTCTGCTTGCCTTCTAAGGCCCCTGACCTTCATTACAGTATTTCACCCCTGAGTCAGCCCACTCTCAGCTCTAATCACTGCCAACCTGTTCGTATTGGAGGTACTGGTTGTGAGCATCACCAAAGTGACACCCCACATAGAACCTATCCTCCCCTGTGAACACTGCTCCCTTGCCCGTGGGGCACCTGGGCTAATTCCTCATGAGCTGCTTTCCCTGCCATAGTTGATTGGCTATGGATGCCTATCCTGGGTTGGTTTAATCAGATTCTTCTGAAAGTTTTGCTAAGAGATACAGACATTAAGGATAAATTCTGAGTAATATAAACAGCAGAGTTTACATACAACCATCTACAAACGTCTGCTGCAGAGCACCCAGAGCTGTCTTGAGGCCCACTGTCCTGAGAAATGATCATTCGTCATTTTCATGGATGCCATCAAATAACCCAGTATCACCAAATATACTATATATGACTGAGGTTTCTATCTTTGTTGAGTGCCTTGAAACCGCTAAGAGAGCCTGCAGTTGTCTCCACATTCTGTTATTCACATCTTCTTGTAAACCACACTCTCTAACCTTGAGCATGGGCTGATGAATACAACATTGCAAAATGATGTGATTTTACTTCAGTAGTTGCAAAAATCTTTCTCTGTCCCCTCTGGTGGAAGAAAACTACCATGTTATGAATATCCCTGTGCACAGGCCTGCCAGTCAAGGCTTTAGCTCATAGCCAGGACCTGCAGCCTGAGGCTTGCCAACAACCATGTGAGTAAGCTTGGAGGCTACCTGGGAGCCTTGAGGTGACTACTACACAGGCCAGGCTGACACTGATGGACAATATCTAAGAAATTCTGAGCCAGAGCACCCTGCTAAGCAATACCCAGATTCCTGCTGATAAATATTTGTTGTTTTAAGCTGCTCATTTTGGGGATAATTTGTTACACAGCAATAGGTAACTAATAGAAGGGGTTGTAAATATTCAAACTAAAAAGAAAATGATGAAAATGAAAGGAGACCTAGACTAATCCAAAATTATAGTGCTAATTTTATTATTCCTCTATCAGTAGTTAATAGAAAAAGTGGACAGAAATCGTGAAAACAGAGAAGGCTTACACAACACTGTCCAGCAACTTGACTAAATTGATGTTTATGGACTGCTCTGTGTAGGAAGAGTGGAATGCTAGATCTTTGCAAGTACATGAGTTCATCTAGATATACCACCTGCTGGACCATGAAACAATCTTTGATGAGTTTATGAAGACTAAAATCATACAGAGTATGTTCTTTGACAACAGCAGAATTAAAATAGAAATTAATATTAGACATAAAGGAGAAAAATAAAATCCCCTCATGTTTGGAAATTAAACATTTTAAATAATGCTGGTGTCAAGAGATAAATTTCTAACTAAAGGATAATGAAAACCTGACATTGAAATTTGTGGGATGAAGCTTAAGCATTGTTTAGAAGGAAAAGGATAATTTTAAATGCTTACATTAGAAAAGGATAAAGATTTAAAATCAATGATGGAAATTTTCACCTGAAGAAGCTGGAAAAAAATAGAAAATTAAGCAAAAATAAATATATAAAAAAAAGGGAATAATGAAGACACGAGTGAAAGTTAATGAAATAGAAAACACACACACAATAGGGAAAAATCAGTTAATCAGATTTTTGGTTGTTTGACCATTCTTCTTGCTTCCTGCTTCACTCACCTTCTCCTTCATTCTGGAATTCATCTTGACTATCAGACATGATGTTCAGCTCTCTCCTCATGACTAAGACTTTAGCTTCTGTATCCTGTATCTGCTGCTGCAGATAGTTCAAACTGGAAGGACTTTATGAGAAAGATCACAGTGCCCCTAGAAGGGCTGAAGGGATATATTAGACTCAGCTTTTAGGAACATCATCTGTAACCCCTCCACAGAATCAGCCTGGTAAGAAATGTGTGACCCCAGAACCACACTGCCTCTGTTGCCACCACACCAGCAGCATGAGTCACCTAGGCTCCTACAGCTGGCTTCCACGCCATGTCTCATGCCAATATGTGACTGGTAGTGTAAGGGGGATATAAAGGATTAATGGGGGATGTAAGGAAGCCCCCCTTAACGGCCCTGGCTAAGCCCCCCTTAAGGGCCTGTAAGGGGGATGTAAAGGGTTGGTGGTCTTGGCTCTTGGGCAGCAGGCAGCTTGAGTGTGATGCCCTTGGCTCCTGGAGGGGAGCCAGCTGTAGCCAGCTTGTGTGATAAGAAAGGCGTTGAAAAACTAGCATTAATTTCTATGTCTGTTCCTGTAACCTTGCAAAGCCAGGGAGTGAAACTTCAACTATAAAAGTTGCTTTTTGCCTTAGCTCGGGGCCCAGAATTTGGAGAGCAGCTTCTCCTCTGGGACCACGAGTGAATAAGGATTGTACTCCTGCGCTTCCCCAGTGTCTGGTCGGTTTCCTTCTGAATTCTGATAGAACAGTAGAACCCAGGTCAAATTTTGCATTGTGGTGGGAAAGGAGTCTAGGAAAGGTAGGATCTGGCTTCTACAGTTGAAAGTAAGTCCACAAACCAGGAAATTATCAAATAGAGAGACAGTGCTTTGAAGATTTTGGATGGACATGAATGAATGATGAATAAATTAGCTTTTGATCGCCAATGCATTATGCTTCCCAACTGTATTCACATTCAGTTATAAAAAAATAAGAACAGGAGATATTCTGGGTACCCTTTACCCAGTTTTCCCCAATGGTAACATCTTACAGAAATATGGTATACATTACTGTCAAAAGTAGGAAAATAAACATTACAACAATGCACAAACCTTTTACGGACTCCACTAATTTTAATACACTTGCTCACATGTGTGCATGTGTGCATGCGTGTGTTTAGTTCCTTTGTACTTAATAACATGTAGATTTGTATAACCATCATCACAATCAAGATACAGAGTGGTTCCATCACTACAAGGCTTTCTCATGCTACTCATTTATCACTACATTCACCTTCCTCCCTAACCTTTGGTAACCACTAATCTGCTGTCTATCTCTATAATTTTGATACTTCAAGAATGGAAATCAGGCACTGTAGAACAGGTTTTAAACTGGCTTTTTTCTCCCCCTCGAGCAATTTCCTTGAAATCTGCCAGAGTTTTCATCCTGGCTTTGTGCCTATCTGTCTGTATGAGCCTCAGCAAGTTGTGTAACTTCTTTGTCTCCGTTTCCATTCAAATCAAGGGCGGCCTGATTTAAAGTTTTGGTCTCTATTTTACTGTTTTGCCTCTCACAGTTGAGAGAAGGCCTTCTGTTGGCTTTATTGTCTGTTTCTCTATGGAACTTTGGAACAAGACTGAGACCAGACTCTAAACTTCTTAGCACTTTCAAATAAATACAGTATGAAGAAAAACACTGTTTGGAAATGCTAATTGGATAGGTTTAGGTATTTAGATGTTGTCATAATCTTATCTTTTGCTAAATAATTTTATGTATGTTTAAAGAAATGTTGTTTTGAATAAAAGCCCATTTCTGCTGCCAGCAGTTTTTATTTTTAATCTGTTTCTCTTTCATCAGTGAAGATGTACATCCAGGTAGCATTTACCTGTCTTTTAAAAGTAATTTGACTTAGCCTTAAATTGTGACATGGCTCTGGGTACACTGCTAAGGAAACAGTCTCCCTACTGTGCCAGCTGACTGATTATTTATAGTGATCATTTGTGTAAGTTCATAGAGCTCTCTGCTCAGATGTCAGCTCAACAAAGGTCTCCCTGGCTATCTCTAAAATAGTGTCTATGCCTTCTACCTCTCATTTCTTTACCCTACTATATTTATCATCAGAGCAGTTGTCACTACTTATACAGGGTAGGTGTGATAAAGTGGCAAAATTTTAGTAAAATAAACAACAAACCACAAAAATGTTATATTTTGAAATAAATTTATTCTTATATGTAAATACATAAACATAGTCTTTATTTTTTTAATAGTTAAAAAAAAGTCTTCATTTGCTGCCATAATAGACTGGATTCAACTTCAGAATCTTGAGCACACTTTAATTAACTTTTCTTTATCCATGGACATCATAATGTTTTCAAACTTAGCTTTAACAGCCTCTTTATTGGAATGAGGTTGTTTATTAACTTCTCCCTCACAAATGCTACCTACATCATAGTCTAAAGGATTTGTATCTGGAACTAGGCGGCCAGATTCCCTTTGACCAGATTTCAGGAACATTGACACTGAGACATTCTTGCACCTTTTTGGCATTATGTACTAATGAGCCATCTTGTTGGAAGATAAAATGACATCCATTTGGGACTTGCTTCATCCATGGTACAACTACTTCTCTCAAAACATCAAGGTAAGCATCAGCAGTCACCTTCAAGCCTTGTGGGAAATAATGTGGGGTCATGATATTGCCTTCATTGCTGACAACACCTAACACCATCACTGTAGCAGGAAATTTCATTGTCATGTCAGTTGGGACTTCATTAAGATTCTCACAGAGCCGCCTGTTGTTTCTTCTGTTGACTATTTGGTCCTACTGAGAATTCTTTTCATCAGAGAAGAAAATCAGAGGATTTTTTTCTTTGGGATTTTTCCATTTTGTTAACAGTTTCCTTGCTTTTTCAGAGTGCCTTTCCTTTGTCTGTTGTGTCATAAATTGGCCTCTTCTAAGAACATACAATCTGTATCTGATATCTTCAGCAATAATCTTGGGAACCATTGCATCCAACATCTGCAGTTCTCTTGCTGTGGAGTGCATTGACTTTCCTGAATCTTCATTGATGATCTCCTGGATTCCGTGTACAATATGTGGACTTGTGAGATCCTTGCGTACCTTATGTATTTCCCTTGTTGGTGTGGAGGCATCAGGATCAGCATCATATACCTTCTTTATGTTGTCAACTGTATGTAAAGGGATGTTATTGAAGTCTGCAATTTCCTTAGCAGTTTGCCCTGCATGTAATCCAGAAATTATCGTTTCTCTAACATTGTATTCCTTCCGCATGATGGTTGCTCTCAGAATTTAATACTTTATATCTGAAACAATGATGTTAAATCATAACCTTAGAAACATAGTTTTTCAAAAATTAATAAGCACATGAAATAAGGAGGTGCAAAATTATTGCCAATTTATCGCACACACTCTATATCCAGGATATGCATTTATTTATTTACTGTTTGTCTCTTACCTTCAGAACGCAATTGGCAGGAGATGAGGGAAATTATCTGTTCCCTGCTATATTTCTGTTGCTTCAAGTAGTCTCTGAAACATAGTTTTAGTATGAATGAAATGAAAGAATGAATGAATCAATTCTGCCATAGTTAATGTAGGGAAGAAGGAGGCACCCTAGACCTGGATACATGGAAGGAGAGATGGTACCATGTGCAGGAAAGACGCGGTATATCAGTGATTTCCATCTGACCTACAGAGCAGAGGAAAAAGGGCTCTCAGAATGAAGAGGTAGCAATAACAAAGGTATTGACAACAACAATTCTGTGGCAAGATTGGAGTCCAGTCCAATCTTGGGTGTGCAGAAAAAACCACTTTATTTTTCTGTAACTTACCCCAATTCTTATTTTGAGGCTAGGTTTTGACTTGACAGAGATACTGGCAACAGTAGATGTCCTGTCCTGACTCACCTTGTTCAGAAGTGTGGGGTGGGGTTATGCATCTATTCTTGTGGTGGGTGGAGCAGTTGACTTTATTTATAGCTGGCCCTTGCCTATCTGCATAGTTAAAGAAACTGGGGCCCATCAAGGCTCCAAGTCCCTCCCACCAGGATTTCTTCTTCAGCGTTTTCTGACTCACCCACTGGGCTCTATTACAGAAGGTGATTTCCCTATAATGATCTTCTGCTTTTTAGCTATGCCTGTAATTTCTGTTCTCAATTCCATGGTAAATTTCAGTTCTCTATTCTCCTCTCTGATAAAAGACCATTCTTCTGAGTCTCAGGACTAAAGTTTCAGTGATGAAATGAGGTAGTTTTTCCTGGAAATGCACATTGCCCCTTTTCATCATGAAGGTTATACAATGTTTCCCAATACAGATATCTCATTTATTGCAATAGCATTCTTCCTAAATCAAATACATAGTTTCATTTAAATAATGGATGTGTATTAGTGCCAGAGAGATTAATAAAGCATTGGTATTTGAGTTTCCTTTATTCATCAAATAAAGTTTTTTGGTTTTTTTTTTTTAGAAAACAACAGTTTAACTGCAATTATAGCCACAAAACTCATGAGAGAAATTTTAGTACTATTGTCACATAAATTTTACTTTAAGCAAACTGGAAGTGTTAATATAAAATTAGGAATTAGCCTTGGCTGGTGACCTAGTGGATAAAGGGCTGGCCTGTGAACCCAAAGGTCACTGGTTTGATTCCCAGCCAGGGCACAGAACCAGGTTGCAAGCCAGGTCTCCAGCAGGTCTCCAGCCAGGTCTGTAGCTGGAGGCAGGTGAAGGGCAATCATACAATGATGTCTTTCTCCCCCTCTGGCTCTCTGCCTTCCCCTCCCTCTAAAATAATAAATAAAATATTTTTTTTAATTTAAAAAATAAAATAAAATTAGGAATTAAAAGAATCTAGGTCAGTAGCCAGGAGTGTATGTCAGAATCATGGTAGAGGTTTCTTAGAATACATAAATTTGGGTCCTGCCCTCCTGCCCTCAACCCCCCTGATTCAGAGGGTCTACTGTGAGGGCTAAACATCTGTGTATCCTTATTGCAACCCCAAAGTCCAATCAAGCCTTCTCATTCATTTCACCAATAAAGAAACTGAAACCAAAAAGAAAAAAGAAAAAAAGTGATTTGTTCCACTTCACACACATGAAAGAAGCAGTTCATAATTATATCCCAATGGGATGTGACTCCACAGCCAGAAGTAAAGCTTTTCTGGGTGATGATAGTTAAAACTCATTATAAAATTTAACTTTTGTCATCACCTTATTATTCTGTAAGTCAAAATGATGCAGAAATTCTTAGTGCCTATTGGGATCAATTCTCAAGTGTTCAGGAAAGCCGTTCTCAAAGGTCATATTTATATTTTGCCAGCGCATTGTCTGAAAAGAGAAGGTTTTGCAGTCCTGTTCAAGGTGGGGCTGACATTACTATAGCCATTACTATATTTAGAAGGGTGGGGGATATGCAGAGGACACATCATAGTTAGAAGAGAACTGAGAGACCAGGGAAGCCATCTTCCCTAATCCCTAATCCCTTTTAGTCATTCAGGTGGTCCTCGTCCCACTATCTATTTCTGCAAAATAACACTGTTAATTCATCTAATTTAATATTTTTGAAGTGCCAAACTTATGTCAGGCACTGACATAGGCTCAGGATGAGCATAAAGGACATAGACATTAGCTCACAGACCTTACTTTCCAGTGGGGAACACCATTAATCACCCAGCTACAAACTCTGACAGTATCTATACAGCAAAGGAAGTAGAGAGCCTTAAGTATAATGGGGAGCTTAAATAGGATGGAAGGTGGTGATCAAAGAAGACCTCTTTAAGCAAGTAGAAGTCAATCTGACCCTTCAAGGAGTAACAGGAGTTGGCTTGCAAAATGTGAGGGAAGGGTGTTCTAGGCAGAGGAACAAGAGAAAAGGACCCCAGGCAGGGAAGAACAAGGCGGGCAATATGTCAAGAGCTAAAGAGCTAGTAGGTAGGCAGTGCCAAGTGGGCCTAGGGAGACAGGTAGGATTGAGATTATGGAGAGTCTCATAGGCTAGTATTTGATCATCGGTTTCATTGAAAATGCAAAGGGAGGTCATTGAAAGGATTTAAGCAAGAAAGAGATATAGGCCAATGGTACTGGGGTAAGGGGGACATTGTAATAGTATCAACAATAAAAATAAAGTTGAAAAAAGCGTATTGCTGTCTATTGGCTGGAGATTGGATTGGAACGGGAACAGGAAGGCCAGGACAGTGCTCTAGGTGAGAGGAGATGGTGACTTAGAGTAGGTTAGTGGCTTTGGTGTGAAGGGAAGTAGAAGGACTCAGAATGTATCTTACAGGTTGACAGACCTAATACATTAAATGTCTGGGAGGTATTACCTCTAGGTTCCAGGCTTAAGCAACTGCTGGATTGCTAGTGTCATTACCTGAGGTTTTAAAAGCTGGCAGAAGAAAAGTTGGAAGAAAGAACAAGCGTTTCTTGCTTTAAATGTCTGTGAAGCATACAAGGGAGATATCCAGGAGGTAGTTGGATCTGTGGGTATCAAGCTCAGAAAAGAGGTCTGGGAAGAACATAAATGTGGGGGCCTATGGCATATAGTTGGTTCTGAAAGCCATAGGAATATGGAAGATCTCTAGGGGGGAAAGAAGTATTAAGACAGACTTCTATGAAACTTCATAATACCTCAATCAGACAAACAAATGAACATAAAGAAACCAAAACATGGCAGAGAAAAACCATGGGGTGTGATGTCATGGTGGCAAGGAAAGAAATTCTTTTGGCAACAGAATGTGGTCAGCTCTGTGTAGTGCCACTGAGAGCTCAGGCACACTGAGGACTACAAAGGGACTATTGGATAAAAAGGCCACGTACAGTTTCAGTAAAATCATGAGGCAAAAATCAGATTGGATTAGTTTGAAGAGCAGTTGGAGGTTTAGTGAGTTCACAATGAGCATTAAAGAAAGAACAGAAACAGAAAAGAATGGAAAAAGACCAGAAAGCCAGGGCACATTGCTTATATTAAGAATAAGAAATGTTCTCTGAAATTTTTGTTTTAGGTATGTGTGTCCAGCTGAAGGTCATTGTCAAAGGATTCTGGGAAACAATAGGAGATTGGAGACAATTTTTATTGTCATGGCTGTGCGTGGGGTTCCCACTGACATCTATTGAGTAGAGGTCATGTATGCTACTAAACTTCCTGCAGTGCCAAGGACAGCCCCCTACAACAAAGAATTATCTGGCCCCAAATGTCCAAGTGCTAAAGTTGAGAAACAGCTTCATAACATAATGGACTTCAATTGCTGCTGCACATCAGAATCCCTGGGAATCTTTCAAAAGCATGCACGCGTTGGGACCATGTGGGCATTAATATGTTTAAAATTCCCCCCAGCTAATTCTCCAATGCAGTCAGGATTGGAAACATGTGCTTAGAAATGCTGCTACAACCCACCAGTGTGTAAGGGTAGAATATACTATGTTGCATCAGCTAAGAGGATATGAAACTCTTCCTCTTGTCCTGGATCCTATCTTCTACTCATGAAGTCCAAGAACATCAAATCTCTTTGGGTAACATTGAATTATAATGTTCATTTATCTAAAACTTAGAATGTCTCACACACAAACCCGCTGCCTGGCCTCTGTAGGAAGCTGAGCATGTGACTCTTCCTACACAATCACTGCAACCTCAAAAGACACTTATAGAGCTGGTTTGATGTCCTATTGCACCCCAAATATTCTGCAATGGCTCTTTTCTGGGTTTTGAGTCTTTCTGAGGAAAGAGCAATTGCATATACATATAAAACAATGGGAAGATACAGCCAAAATTTCAAATCGTGTGGACTAGCAGAAGGGAAGGGAAATACTAAGAGTCAGTAGTTTTGTGGACAGGGTCAGATCTATTCTGGCCTTGAGGGATGAATAGAGCCTGTGCATGAAGCATTTCAGGTGTAAGTGGGGATAAACACAAGTTGGAACATGCTGACAGCTTATGCTACTCTTTGGTAGAAGTAGACAGAAACTGATGACGGTTGGTAATAACAGGCAGCGGGACAGGAGGGTAAGGAAGCGAAAAGGGAGAATGCTGATAATTGGCTGATGCTTAGGAGAGGTGGTGTGAAGCAGATGACAAACAGAAAAGGTAATAATATAAATAGCCACTGCTCACTGAGTATTTCCAATGTGTAGGACTTTGGGCTAGCTATGTTACATAAACTTTCTCACATAATCCTCACGTATCCTACAGGGTAGATGGTAACAGTATCCCCATTTTCCAGATGAGAAATTTGATGCTAAAGGAAGTTGATTGAATTTCCCAGGGTTATGCAAGTAGCAAGTGATAAAGTATAGATTTGAACCCTGGCAATCTGGCTCCAGAGTTTGTGTTCCTAATTGCCAGGAAACACATGCCTCAGAGGGTTATGGTGTGTTGCTTTAATGCTACTAAAAGTTAGAGCATGTGTCATTTTGATCATTGCTTTCCATTGGTTGTCATCTTCTGAAGTAAGTCTGCTCACTCAACAAATACTGCCAATCCCTAGCCTTATATTGCATGCTGAAAATACCAAGAGGCGTCATTAATTACTGCCATGGAGGTGGTAACAGAACCCATAAGGAAGTCACAAGAAAGAGAGTCATGTAAACACATAATTATAATGCAGTCTGGCAAATGATGAGTCAATATGATACTATTAAACAGCACATGAAACAAGCAGCCTCCAAAATATACTTCAAGATATACTGGAATAAGTTCATCTTTAATTTTAGTCTCAACTTTAGTAGTGAGAATTCATACATTCCAGCAGCAAAAATTATCCTGTTTACCTTTTAAATTAAAAAAAAAATTCCAATTACAGTTGCTATTCAATATAATATTGGTTTCAAGTGTACAGCAAATTATTAGACATTTATACAACTTATGAAGTGATTCCCTAATAAGTCTAGTACCACCTGACACTACACAGTTATTATAATATATTTTTAAAAGATTGTATTTATTATTTTTAGAGAGAGGGGAAGGGAAAGAGGCAGAGAGGGAGAGAAACATCAAGGTAAAGTTGTCTTTCACCTGATTCCAGCTACAGACCTGGCTGGAGACCTGGTTATGTGCCCTGACTGGGAATCAAACCAGCAACCTTTGGGTTCATAGTCTGGTGCCTTGTGCCACTAGCCAGGGTCTATTATAATATTTTTGACTATGATCTATGTATTTTACATCCACCTGACTGTTTTTTAACTACCAGTTTGTACTTCTTAATTCCTTCACCTTTTCACCTAGCTCTCCAACCCCCTCCCACCTGGCAACAATCATCTTGTTATCTGTATCTGAGTTTGTTTCTATTTTGTTTGTTTATTTGGTTTTTGAGAATCCACCTATAAGTGAAATCATGTGGTTTTTGTCTCTCTCTATCTGACTTATTTTATTTAGCATAATATTCTCTAGATCCATGTTGTCACAAATGGCAATATTTTAATTTCTCTTACAGCTGCAAATTATTCCATCATATATGTATCACCTCTTCTTTATCCAATTGTCTCTCAATGAACACTTAGGTTTCTGTCATACAATAATGCCTCAATGAACATAGGAATGAATATGTATTTTCAAATTAGTATTTTTGGGCTTGAGTAAATACCAAGAAGTGGGGTTGCTGGGTCCTGCTTTGTCTTTTATTACTGCTTTTAAAAAATGTTTATTCATTTTTAGAGAGAGAAGAATGGAGGGAGAAAAAGAGGGAGAGAAACATCAATGTGTGGTTGCTTCTTGGGCACTCCAAACTGGGGACCTGGCCTGTAACCCAGACATGTGCCCTGACTAGGAACTGAACCAGCAACTCTTTGATTCGAAGACCAGTGCTCAATCCACTGAGCCACACCAACCAGGGTTATGGCCTTGTTTTAAAATATATTTAGTTTGATATAAGTATTGCTACCCCAGCTTTTTATTTTCATTTCCATTTTCATAAAATGTCTTTTTTCATCTTTTTACTTACTTTCAGCCTGTGTATGTGAAGCGAGTCTCTTGTAGACAGCATATATATGGGTATTGTTTTCATATTCATTCAGCTTTTACTAGAAAGGGGGCCTGGCTAGGGCCAGCAGGTAGAAAAGATTTCAGAACAGGAGGTCAGTGACTATGAAGATTTATTAAAGCTGAGGCCAACAAAACAAGGAAAGGCTTAGCATAGAAGTAACAGGAGAGCCCAGGCTGCGCTACCTTTGCTCACTAGGAAGTCAGAGAAAAGGGGACCTTGGAGACAGTTTCAGAGGATTAGGCGGGGAACAGCTGCTGCTAATGCTGCTGCTGCTAATGCTGCTGCTGCTGCTGCCGCTGCTGCCGCCCATTGCCCTCCTGGTTGCAAGTCTTGTAGGACCCTTAGAATTTAGGAGATGGCATGCCTGTGCGGGAAGAAGAGAGGGAAGAAGAGGGGGAAGGAAATGGTGTGGGCTGCTCCCCAGAGGGGAGAGGGGCTGGGTCCTTCTAGCTCTCTCTTGCAGGAGGAAATTTTATGGGAAGTCTCAGAGGATGGTTTCTGCAGAATATTCATCAGTTTTCCAGATTTGCTCTTTCAGGGTTGTGGTCTCTACTGATAGGTCAATGCCAGGCCAAGAGGTTATTAGTCATTGCAGTCTGGTTTTGCTGCTTTTCTGGGCCTGGAGCTGAAATACAACTGAGGCCTCAAGATTATTCCTAGGGAGGTGACCTTCTGCATCTGACTGTAAATTATATGGCCATTTTGTTCCGCTATCTCAGTTTCCCTATTCCACTAGTCCTGGCTTGTCTCACAGCCAGCCTATGCCCTTTTTTTTTTTTTTTTTTTCAGGTTCAAAACTGATTTTATTTTATGAGTAACCAAGTGCCTTTGAAAAGATAATTGTATAAGTCAGTGCATGAAAAATGAGCTTGGGGCAGCCCCCTGAGGGCCCTAGCCTAAGAAAGTGCACACTTACATGGGCCCTTAGAAAGAGGGAGCCAGCACCCACTAAACTGGCACTGTGGAAACTGAGGGTGGAGAGGGAGTGCTGAAGTGCCTTGTTGCCAGATCTGCACAGTGGCAGCAAGCCACACTCTGTGTTGGAGGCACTTGATGGCTTGTATAATTTAGAGGCCCCCAAAGGGATTAGATCATTTAATCCATTTACATTTAAAGTAATTATTCATAGGTATGTAGTTATTTCCATTTTATATCACTCATATTTTTAAATCTATTTTCTTCTTAAAGAAATCGCTTGAACATTTTGTATAATTCTGGTTGAGTGGTGATGAACTTCTTAGCTTTTCTTTGTATGGGAAGCTTTTTCTCTGTTTTTTTATTTTAAACAATAGCCTTGCTGGGTAGAGTAATCTTGGTTGAAGTTCCTTGCTTTTCATCACTTTGAATATTTTGTACCAATCCCTTCTGTCTTACAAAGTTTCTGTTGAGAAATCAGCTGACAGTCTTATGGTAGCTCCCTTGTAGGTAACTTGTGGGGGACCCCTGCTGCAGAGACCTGTGGTGCCACGGATGAAATAACACCATCCCAAAGAGCTCTTGTGTGAGGGGAAGAAGATCTGGCCAGTGGCTCAAGGCCAAAGGCCTAGTTTTTTGTTCACAAAGGTCTTCTATTGAATGGGGTAAACTGGAAGGCATGTAGCTTGTCAATCAATGCTAATCAATGCTAATTACAGGGAAATGGAAAAAACAAGTGAGGGGGCAGGGCGATCTCATTCAGGTCAGGATGTGCATTCAAATTTTAAAAACTTTTGCTGTTTATGCAACAAAGGATCAGGCAAGCTGAGAGAAGAAGCCGGGCTTCCCAGTAACTAATGTATTTTCCCATGACCTAGTTCCCCTCCCCCAGGGCCACTGGTTATAACATGGAAACATGTATATTCTCAGCATTCCTGGTCTTCTGGTTGGGACTTACAGGTTTAACCCTGCGCGAGCAGGAATCCAAGTTTTGATGTTTTCCCCAGGTGGGTCCCAACAGTAACTAACTTTTTCTCTTGCTTCAATTAAGATTCTCTCTTTGTCTTTAATCTTTGGTATTTTAATTATAATGTGCCTTGGTGTTGGCCTCTTTTGGCTACATCTTGTTTGGGACTCTCTGTGCTTCTTAGACTTGTATATTTATTTCTTTCACCAGGGCAGGGAAATTTTCAGTCATTATTTCTTCAAATAGGTTTTCAACACCTTTCTCTCTCTCTTTTCCTTCTGGACCCCTATGATGCAATTGTTGGTATGATTGATGTGTCCCAAAGGTCCCTTAAACTATCCTCATTTTTTAAAGTTCTTTTTTCTTCTTGCTGTTCTGATAGGGTTTTTGTTTTGTTTTGTTTTGTTTTGCTACTTTATCTTTCAAATTGCTGAGTTGGCTCTCTGCTTTATCTGACCTGCTGTTGATCCCTTCTCATTTAGTTTTCATTTCTGACTGGTTCTTTTTTATGGCTTCTATGTCTTTTTTAAAGCTGGTGAATTTCTTACTAAGTTTCTTGAGCATCCATATAACCATTGTTTTGACTCTGTATCTGATAGCTTGCTTGCCTCCATTTCATTTAGTTCTTTTTCTGGAGATTTCTCTTATTTTGTATTTGAGGCATGTTTCTTTATCTCCCCATTTTGGCTGCCTCCATGTAATTGTTTCTATGTATTAGGTAGATCTGCTATATCTCCCAGTCTTAGCAAGGTGGCCTTATGTAGTAGGTGCCCTGTGAGGCCCAGTGGCACAATCTTCCTGGTCACCTGAGGTGTGTGCTCCAGAGGTATTCCTTGTGTGGGCTGTGTGTGCCCTTCTGTTGTTGTTGATACTTTGATTGCTGTTGGCACATCAAGTGGTAGAATTGACTCTTGGGCTAGCTGTGGGGACTCGCTGTGAAGACAACAAACAAGCTGTTGTGTATGGACTGACTCCATGGAGTGGTGTTTACTATAGCAGGGCTCTGGTGTCTGCTGAGTTCACCCTAAGAGTGTGTCACTTGTAGAGTTAATTGGGTGGTGCTCTGGTATGGTCTGAAGCCAGTCACTGGGTGGTTCTGGGGCCTCTTGGGGAGAGTTCTGGTGCAGCCTTTCTTGGCCCTGGGCAACCTGATCTGTGGTTGGTAACTGCCTGTATTGGGCTAAAAGGC
Organism: Noctilio leporinus; assembly: GCA_004026585.1. NCBI lineage: Eukaryota > Metazoa > Chordata > Mammalia > Chiroptera > Noctilionidae > Noctilio > Noctilio leporinus. Next base: position 6,975 of record PVIW01008673.1, on the reverse strand, counting down.
ACCTGGCAGAAGCTCTGCAAACTAAGGCTGGGTGCCACTAGTGCTGGACTTAGGGCTACTTAGCAAGAGGTACACTGCATGGGCAAAGGCCAGCCACTTGTGAGTGACAGCTGCTGAAAGAGATTCCAGCCTGTGCACTAGTTCGGTGGAATGGGTGCTCAGGAACTCAAATGGTGGAGTGTGTTTGATGGAGACTTAGATTTTATGCTTCCCAATTTGAGCAGCAAAGAGAAAATGCACTGAAAAGAAAAAGGACAGAATTTCATGACCTGTTAAATGATAATAAAAAGAATCCAACATTTGTGTTATTGGAGTCTAGAAAGAGAGGAGAAACAAAATGGAGATAAAAAAATATTTTTAAAGATTTTATTTATTATTTTAAAGAGAAGGGAACGGAGAGAGGCAGAGAGAGAGAGAAATATCAATGGGTGGTTGCCTTTCACCTGCCTCTAGCTATGGACCTGGCTGAAGACCTGACTTGCAACCTGGTTATGTGTGCCCTGTGACCTTTGGGTTCACAGGTCAGTGCCTATCCACTATACCACCATCCAGGGCCAAAATATTTGAAATAATGATGACTAAAAATTTTCCAATATGTGAAAAAATATAAAACAGCACATTCAAAATTTAAGTGACCCTCAAACAGGATAAACACAAAGAAATTTACACAATGACACATCATAGTCAAACCTACAGACAAAAAGTCTTGAAACATCCAGAAAGAAATGACACTTTTCCTGGATGGGAAAAATAATTTGATGATGGCAGATTTATCATGAGGAACCAAAGAAGGCCAGATACTATTACAGATTCCCCCCATTTTCTCTACTTTGCCCCCTCCAATCAGCACCCACCCCCCACCCTGACCTTCATTACATTGTTGTCTGTGTTCATGGGCTATGCATATATGCATATATGTTTTTTGGCTAATCTCTTCCAGTACTCCCCAGACCTTTCCCCTCTGAGATTTGTCAGTCTCTTCTATGTACCCATGCCTCTGGGTTTTGTTATGTTTGTCAGTTTATTTTGTTCATTAGATTCCACATATGAGTGATAACATATGGTATTTGACTTTCTCTGACTGGCTTATTTCACTTAGCATAATATTCTCCAGTTCCATTCATGCTGTTGCAAAGAGTAAGAGTTACTTTTCTTTTTTTTTAACAAATGTTATTTATTTATTTTTAGAGCAAGAAAATGGAGGGAGAAAGAGAGAGAAGAAGCATCGATGTGTGACAGAAACACCAATTGGTTGTATCTTGCACATCTCTAACTGGGGACTTGGCCCACACCCAGGCATATGCCCTGACAGAATCAAACCAACAACCTTTCACTTTGTGAGGTCAATAACTCAACCCACTGAGCCACACCAGTCAAGGCAAGAGTTTCTTCTTTTTTACAGCCACACAGTATTCCCTTATGTAAATGTACCACATGTTTTTATTTGACTTACCTACTTATGGGCACTTAGGCTGTTTCCAGATCTTGGCTATTGTAAATAACACTGCCATGAACATACAGGTGCATATGTTCTTTCTGATTGGTGTTTTAGGATTCTTGGGATGTATGCACAGAAGTGGGATCACTGGGTCAAATGGCAGTTCCATTTTCAGTTAGGCTATTGTATTTACTTGTTTGTTTGTTTGTTTGTTTTGAGGAAACTCCATAGTGTTTTCTACCATGGCAGCACCAATCTACACATTCCACCAACAATTTACAAGGCTTCCCTTTTCTCCACATCTTTGCCAGCACTTGTTTATTGATTTATTAATGGTAGTCATTCTGACAGGTGTGTGTGGTGTCTCATTGTGGTTTTAATTTGCATGCCTCTGATGATTAGTGTTGCTGAGCTTTATGTATTTCATATGCCTATTGGCCATCTGGATGTCCTTTTTGGAGAAGTTCCTATTCATTTCTTTTGTCCATGTTTTAACTAGGTTGTTTGTTTTCCTGCTAATTAGTTGTATGAGTTCTTTATATATTGTGTAAGTATGGAGAAAGTAGAGTCAGTTAGATTCCCTCACCTGTATATCCGGGCATATATGACTCAGTAGTATTTATGTAACCATAATTAAGAATTCTCATATGCAGAAACACTCTGTTATATAACAAGTGATATCATACTCCAGCACCCAGTAGGCTTTGTGTACACATAGTATATAAGAAAGAAGGGACTTACCAAGAGAGGATGACCCCACCCCAGAAAAAAAGCATGTCAGACATTCTGACAATTCCACATCTTTTCTTGTGTCTGCCTGAATCCTGAGTGAATTTGCCTAAATGTAAGTTAACCCCTTATCAGATATATCATTGGTGAATATGTTCTTCCATACAGTGGGTTCCCTTTTTATTTTGTTGATGGTAATTTTTGCTGTGCAGGAGCTTCAACTTAATGAACTTCCCTTTGTTTACATATTTTGTTTTCAAAAATTGCTATGCAAGATGTCTGGGATATTACTGACTATATTTTCTTCTAGAATTTTTATGGTTTCACAACTACAAAATTAACATCCTGAAATCAATGGCAGTTTATACACCAATAATTAACTCTCAGAAAGGGAAAATAAAACAATGGTCACATTTACCAAAACAACAAGATAATAAGGTACCTAGGAATGACTTATCTAAGGAGGTAAAAGACCTGTACTCAGGAAACTGCCCTCACTTACGATGGTGGCATAGGCAGACATGGCTTGTCTTTTGGCACAACCACATCAAAGTTACAACCAGTGCTCCCTTTGGCAGCACATATTCTAAAATTAGAACAATACAGAGATTAGCATGGCTCCTACACAAGGATAACATGGAAATTAGTAAAGCATTACATATTTTTGAAACAGTCTAAGTGTCCATCAGTGGATAAATGGATAGAAAACCTATCCATTGGTACACTTACACAATGGAATACTACACAGTAGAAAGAAAGAAGGAACTCCTAGCTTTTGCAACAGCATTGGTGAAACGGGAGAGTATTATGTTTAATGAAATAAACCAGGCAGCAAAAGACAAATATCATATCATCTCACCCATTACAGGACACTAATGAACAAAACAAACAAATGAGAAAAATAGAACCAGAGGCATGAAAACAAGGAACAGACTGACAGTCACCAGAGGGGAAAAGAGAGGAGGAAAAGGGGGGAAAAAGTTGGGGGAGGGGATAGTTTAGTCAAGTAACTAGTATAAATGACCTGTGGACATGGACAACAAGGTGGGAATTAACTGTGGGAAAGAGGATGAGATGGGTGGGGCAGGGGGCAGGCAATAGAGAAAAAAATGGGACAACTGTAATACAACAATAAATTAATTTTCAAAATTCTTCCAGCAAAAATCAATGAAAACATTATAAAAGTAAAAATAAAATATAGATCAGCCATCAGTCAGAATCATCAGAAATCAAGTTGAGTGGCAGCCCGACAACTATGGAATTAAAGAAACCATAACTGTCAAGACAGAGGCAGCAAACTGGTGCCATTTCTGAGACTCCATCAACCTGGCTAACACTGTTTGACCAGTCTTGAAGATCCCCAGAGACTCCACCCCATGCAAACTACAGGCCTACCCAAGCTGCTTTTCCATATGAATGGCAGGCTTTGGTTTATGCTTCACAATTTCCTTAATCCTCTCAACCAAGCAACAGCTGGCTTCAGTGAGATCCAGGCCTGGCACTAGCAGCAGCCAGCCTAGATTCACAGCTTGGCTTCACCTAGAAATCTCCAAGCCCAGTATAGGTAGCAGCCATCTCAGATTGCTTTATACCTCAGGCAGGGTGGCCCAGGCAAAACATAGGTGGGGGCTGACCGTGGCCTGCATCACCCAAGAAACTTCAGGGCCAGCACACCCAGAAGGCGTCTATAGACCACATCAGAGCACCAGCACCCTGCCCCTGCACAGCTGATCCTCCACAGAGGATGAAGGTTGATGGTCAGTGGTCATAGCCATTCCTTACAGCTGACTGACCTAAGTAAATCCCTTCTATTGATCAACCAGGAGAAACCAAGTCTCAACTACAAGTAGAGAGTGTACTCAGCTCACATGAGTACTTAGCTTGGTTGAGAGGAGAAGCTGTGCCATTGAATCCTACAGGACACCTACTACATTAGGCCATACTATCAAGTCACAGAGTCAAAGAAGTTCTACCCAATACACAGAAAGAAATACAGGCAGGCTGCCAAATAGAGGAGGAAAAGAAATATGGCCCAAATGAGAGGACAGAACAAAAACCCCCCAAAAGGACTAAGTGAAATGGAAATAGCCAATCTGTCAGATGTAGAGTTCAAAACATTGGTAATAAGAATGTTCAGAGAACTCACTGAGGAAAACAAATGCATAAGGGAAGAAATGAAGTCCACACTAAGTTAAATTTTAAAAATCCACAGGGAAGCAATAGTGAAGGGAAGGAAGCCGAGTTTCATATCGGAACATAAGAAGAACTAAACAGTTGATCAGTACAGAAGAAAGAAACAAGAATTGAATAAAACAAGGAGAGGATTAGGAATTTCTGGGACAACTTTAAGTGTACCACATCCAAATCATAGGAGTGCCAGAAGGAGAAAAGGAAGAACAAAAAGTTGAAAACTTATTTGAAAAGATAGTGAAGGAAAAATTCCCTAATTTGGTGAAGGAATTTGACATACAAGTCCAGGAAGCACAGAGAGTCCCAAACAAGTTGGACCCAAAGAGAACCACACCAAGATACATTATAATTAAAATGTCAAAGGTTAAAGATAAAGAAAGAATCTTAAAAGCAGTAAGAGAAAAGAAGAGAGTTACCTACAAAAGGGTTTCTGTAAGACTATCAGCTGATTTCTCCAAAGAAACTTTTCAGGCAATAAGGGGCTGGCAAGAAGTATTCAAAGTGATGAAAAGCAAGGACCTAAACCAAGATTACTTTATCCAGCAAAGCTATCATTTAGAATGGAAGGACAGATAGTGCTTCCCAGACAAGGTAAAGCTAAATGAGTTTATCATCATCATTGAGCCATTATTATATGAAATGTTAAAGGGACTTATTTAAGAAAAAGAAGAAGGTCAAAACTATGAACATTAAAAGGACAACAAACTCACAACTATCAGCAACTAAATTTATAAACTAAATACAAAAACTGACTAAACAATCAGAACAGGAACAGAATCATAGATATGGGGGTCATTTGGAGGGTTATCAGCTGGGAGGAAGAAGAGGGATAAAGGGAAAAATGGTACAGGGATTAAGAAGTGTAATTGGTAGGTACAAAATTGGGGGATGTTAAGAATAGTATAGGAAAGGGTGAAGCTGAAGGACTTACATTCATGACCCATGGGCATGAACTGAGGCGGGTGGGATTGCTAGAGACTAGGGGGGCACTGGGCAGAGGAAAGCAAAGGGAAAAAATTGAGACAACTATAATAATCAATATAATATACTTAAAAAATGTCAATAGCTGTATTCAACAAACTTCAAATTTGAGGCATTTAAACTGTTACCATCATCACTAATAAAATCATTTGCAGCCCTGGCTGTTGGCATAGTGGATAAGACACTGGCCTGTGAACCCAAAGGTTGCTGGCTCAATTTCCAGCCAGGGCATATAACCAGGTCCCCAGCCAGGTCTGGGGGTAGGTGAAAAGCAACCATACATTGATGTCTCTTTCCCTCTCTGACACTCTGCCTTCACCTCTCTAAAAAATAATAACTAAAATCTTAAAATTAAATAAAATAAAAACATTTGCATGTATGTATACATCTTTGTGTACAAATCTTGCCCATGATTTTGACTTATTTCTTAACACATTGTTGACTGGCAATTTTATAGCAAAAGCTAATGCAAGTGTAAGCACAAGTTAACTCATTATCAGACAACAATGTTTGAGCTTGAAAACACAAGGTTGACTGGTCAACCATGTGTTAATTCTGAATTCCTAGGTAGTAGTATTTCATAGTCTTAAAGAACATTTTAACATGTAAATGTTCAAAATGGGATGGGCTGTCCTGGGAGCTAGTAAGGACTTTGTCCTTGGTGAAGGTCACTAGTTAGGAAGGCACATGCTACTTGGACCAGGTGGCCTCTGATGCCCATGTACAACTCAGGGTTTCAGTGTGGAATATGTCACAAGCTACTCTGTGTGATAGGAATAAAACTGAATTCATTGCCCTTTCCCCCAAACCTGATCCTTCTAGATTCTCTGCCTAGGCAGCTGATATCACTACCTCAGACTACCTTATACACCTCTTATTCATTCATCTCATTTCTGCCCCTGCAATTACCACATCCTTGGAATTGTAGCTCCATAACATCTTTCACTTCTGTGCTCTTCTCCCTCCTGGGTGCCATACCTCATCTGGCCTATCTTTTAACCATGTCTACTGCTCTATATACCTCCACTAATGCATCCTGCACACTGTGTAATGGGAATAAGCTAAGGAGAAGTGTGAAAGATGCTAATCCATCTTATTTGCTATCACAGCCTCTGCCTTTTTAACCTCTAGGAAAGACTTTCTTCCAGGTCAAGGAAGGAGTTAGGGGAAGGGGCTAGGTAAAAGAGGAAAGCCCTGTGTCAGCCTCACACTTGTTGGTATCTGAAAATTGACTGGAAGCTCCTTGTGGTCAGGTGGGGCCTGGAAGACCTTTCAAACCTAACACACTAGAGCACTAACTGTGTGCCAGGCAAACTTCCCAGTTAACTGTAAAGCCTACAGCAACCCATGCACGAGGCCATGTTATTATCATTGTTATTTTACAGTTACAGAAACTGAAACACAGAAAAGAACTTAAAAATATCAAAGACCAGCTTATATTTGGATGCTGTTATCGAATCATATTTTAGGAATCAAAAATTGCACAATGACTGTTGAAGATTTGTTATATACTAAGGCAAACTGACTAGTTGGCCTTACCTCCACTTTTAATATTTTTGATTGTTCCTTTGTATCATTTTTCACTTTCAGTGATGTTATTTACTTAGAGGCCCATCTAAACCCTATGTCAGGTGTAA